>JAQPPZ010016193.1:0-80781 GCA_028583015.1 Wollemia nobilis
TATGCTCTCCCGATGGAGTTTTGGGGTGAGCAGATTCTTGAATTGATTGGTAATTCTCTAGGTAGATATCTGGGAGTTTCCAAAGATACCATAGAAGGAAACACTGCTGTTTTTGCTAGAATTTGTGTAGAACTGGATATTAGCTAGCCGCTACCAGCCGAGATGGAACTGGAGTTGGCAGGACAATCCTGGATACAACAGTTAGACTATGAAGCCCTACCTTTTCGATGTAGAGTTTGCCATAAGCATGGCCATTTGGCTAGGTTCTGCCCGAATATCTTGAGCACCAAAGCGGATGTTCCACAAGGAATGCCAAATCACCCCCAAGAGGGTAAGCCCACCCATCATTCCCCAAGGTTCTGATGCCCAGAAAGATGGCTTTGAACAGCAGAAGATAAGAAGAAATAAAAAGAGAAATGGCAAGGAGCAAGCTCAACCCAAGCCAACCAACCGGTATGAAATCTTCAAATCTCTTGTGGATCAAGAAGACCAAATTATGGAAGGAGCAGATGGGAACCTTGAGGATAATAACATCCATTCTCATGCTCCTCCCTCACCAACCCCTGTCCTAGAACAGGTGATTGACTCCTCTGAGATTTTGCAGCTAGAAAACCTAGGGGCATTGGTAATCCACTCTCCAGCACAACCAGTTATTAAGGATGTCACCATGGGAAATGCAGAAAAGATCAGAGAAAGACCAGCTCTAGGGATTACCTAGGTGGAGAAGAGGTCAAAAAATAGTAATTCCCAAGGGGGGGGCAGGAAATCCAATAAGGATCTCATTGCAGTGCAAGGAGATAAGCTAATCAATGGAGGATTGGCGAGAACAATTGATTCTTATTGCGCCCAAGGTTTCCAATGATTATTCAATCTTGGAATGTGAGGGGTTTAAACAGTAGAACCCATCAATCTGTTGTTCAAAGACTTTTAGAGAGAAGTAAAAGAGACTTTCTGCTCATTCGAGAGACAAAAATGTCTTTAGACCTTATGAGTAAAACTGTCAGTCGAATCTGGAGGGGTGCTGGACATATGGCTGTGGCTGCTCTAGGTGCCTCGGGAGGGATTGCTACTCTTTGGAATCCTTTGGCGTGGATAGCAATAGAACATACAGCTTGGAGGGGTGTCCTCACATCTCTTTTTAGGAACATTGTTATAGCTGAACAAGTCTTAATTACAAACTTCTATGGGGCTCAGAACATCGATGGTCAGCGGCTTCAATGGAAAGCTGTTCAAAACATGAGGTCCTCCCGGGAAGACTATGATTGGATTATTGTTGGGGACTTCAATGCCAAATTATCTGCCAGGGATCAGGAAGGTGGTATCCCAGTTTTGGATATAGGGGACCGGCTTTTAATTGCCCAAGTCCAGGCCTTTAACCTTGTTGATATCAAAGGCCCTGGTACGAACTTTACCTGGACTAATAAGAGAAGAGAGCCATACACCAGGAAGGTTAAGCTTGACCAGTTTCTGGTCTCGGAGGAAGCTTTTGTTAGATGGAATATCAAATTTCAGATTTTGGAAGGCCCAGTCTCAGATCACTCTCCCATTTTGCTGGAGGGAGGGACTATGTCGAGCAGTATTACAAACCATTTAAATTTGAAAATTTTTGGTTGCAAAAAGAGGACCTCCGAAGGAAAATTCCTCAGTGGTGGGAAGAAGGTCGTCTCCCTTTTGGGACAGCTATGTTCAAATTTCATAAACAACTTCTTTTTGTTAAGAGTAAACTAAAACAATGGAGGCAAGCTAATAAATCTAATTTCCAGCTCCAACGGGCTCCCTTGTTGTCCAGATGGAATGAGGTGCAAAAACAATTCAGGGAAGGAATCATTTCTGAGCATCTTAAATCCGAGGATGATGCTTTACGCAAAGCGATTGAGGACATTGATAATCAAGAAGAGATCTACTGGAAACAGAGAGCAAGAAACACATGGTTATTAGGAGACAGAAATACAAAAAAATTTCATCGCTCTGCCTGTGCTAGAAGACAATTGAATAACATGGAACTCCTTCAAGACGAGAATGGAAACTCTTTTGACACTCTTCCTGGTATGCACTCCCACTCAATGGAGTATTTCTCAAACCTCTTCAAGGAAAGTATGGAGCATGATGTGGAAGCCCAAAATGAATTCATTGATGGCATTCCCTCTATTATCTCTCATGAAGAGAATCAGGCCCTTCTTAGGCCCATTGATCGTGATGAACTCAAGAAGGTGGTCTTTGGGATGTGCACTAGAAAATCGCCTAGTCCTGATGGCTTCCCTATTGAGTTTTTTCAGGCCTTTTGGGATACCCTAGAGGAGGATGTGCTGGCTGTCATTGAGGAGTCCTGAACTAACAAAAGAATGCTCAAGGCTCTAAATCACACCTTTATTACCTTAATTCCAAAAGGAGATGGGGGGGTTCACATTTTTTATTTTAGACCTATTGCCTTATGCAATGTGATTTACAAAATAATCACTAAAATTATGGCTGAAAGACTAAAACCTCTTCTTCATAATATAATCTCCTCAGAGCAAGGGGGTTTTGTTGAAGAGAGACAGATCTTGGATGGAGTGATATTGGCTCAGGAGGCTATCCATACAATGCACAATTCAGGTAACAAATGAATGTTCATCAAACTGGATATGTCTAAGGCTTATGACAGGGTAGAGTGGGGCTTTTTGGTCAAGATGTTGGCAGCCTTTGGTTTTTCTCAGGACTGGATTGCCTGGGTCATGAGCTATATCTCTACGCCTTCATACTCTATTTTAATTAAGGGGCTTCCCTCGCCACCTTTTGGAGCCTCTCGGGGTCTTCACCAAGGAGACCCTTGCTCTCCTTATCTCTTTCTCATCTTGGCTGAAGGATTAGGCAGACTCCTCCTGAGAAGAAGACTTCAAGGACTGATAACAGGAATTAAAATTGGGGCTAAAGTTTTGACTCATTTACGGTTTGTGGATGATCTTTGGATTGGTGGGAGTGGCCGGCCTCGGGGAAGCAAGAGGAATCGGGAGATTCTCTAAACATCTACCTTCGGGCCTCTAATCAAGTCATCAATGAAACAAAATCCAAAGTGGTCTTCTTTAATCTTGATCAAAGGTCACAAGACAGAGTTATTGAGATCTTGGGATTCACTAGGACCTCTCTTCCTGTAGTTTACCTGGGGGTTCCTCTGCATTTCAAAAAACGAAATCTGATTTCTGGAAGGACCTTTTGGATGGCATCAAAGAGAGAATGAATCACTGGTCTCATAGATGGTTAAGCTATGGGGGCCAGTGACTTTCTTGCAGTCTATTATTCAGGCCATGCCAATATATAAATTCTCTATCCTGGTTGCCCCTCCTTCAATTTGGAAAGAGCTGGACAAAGCGGCTAGAAGTTTTCTTTGGGAAGGTGCCAAAGGAGAGAGGAAATGGGCCTTGGTTGGATGGGATAAGGTTACCCAGCCCAAGGAAAAAGGTGGGCTGGGATTAAGAAGCTCCAAGTTTAACAATCAGGCTTTGGCTGGTAAACTGTATTGGAGGTGGATTTCCCAGCCAACGTCCCTCTTCAGCAGAATCCTCTCTAGTAAATACTTGGGTCTTGTTCACTCCAATGACTTGGGCCGCTTTCCTTTGGAGGGTAATGGATCATTAGTGTGGCAGGCTCTCAAGCTTGGATCTCGCATTATCAAAGATCAATTGTTCTGGAAAGTTGGGAGAGGGGAGAAGGCCCGGTTCTGGACTGATTCTTGGGATCATAATCCTCCCATTCTTGTTGTGTTTCCTGAATTGCATCCGATAAAATCAGCTCTAGAAGATAAGGGATGGATCCATATTGAGAGCTACTTCAATACCAGCCAATTGGGGGAGTATAAGATTCAAAATTTTAAGCGGCTGGGTGAATTGCCAATTCCAATCCCCCCGGAGCAGGCTCCAATTCTGGAAAAAATCTTGTCATAATGGTTTCTTACTGGGAGAGATGAGGAGGATGAGCTTGCCTGGGGCTTTGGGAACCTTGGGGTTTATCTTACTGTGAAGGAGGGCTATGATTCGATCCTTCCAGATCCCCCCCCACACTCTTTTCCAGTTCAAGAATGGAGGAAGATTTGGCACCCCAAGGGCTGGCCGAAAGTGAACTTCTTTGCCTGGCAGCTTATGCACAATGGAATCCTGACCTTTGACAATCTCAGAATCAGAGGCATCATTGGTCCATCTCAGTGTGTTTTGTGCTACAGGAATGAGGAAACTGCTGATCATCTTTTGTTTGATTGTCCTTTCACACAACAGATTTGGCATCGTTGGTTCTCCCATTTTAAACTTCAGGCTATTAGAGACTTGTCTCGAAACAATTTATGGGAAAGCTGGAAGAGAGGTAGATTTACATCTAAAGCTCTTCAAATTTGCTGGGAGCTTGGTTTCCTTTTTATTTGGTGGCAGGTGTGGTTGGAAAGAAATGCTCGTATTTTTCATGAAACTTTCTCTTCGGTGGATGGGATATGGCAGGTCATCTGGAGCAAAGTAGTGGAAACCGTTGCCATCTATGCTGAGGAGGAAAAATAGCTTGCTTCTAAGCCTCTGGAAGAGAGAGCTGCTGATCTAGAGAGACAGGTAAGAAGTTGTTGGAAACCTCCTCCAGAAGGCTGGATCAAAATCAACACTGATGGAGCTGCAAAAGGCAATCCGGGCAATGCTGGAAGTGGAGTAATATGTCGTGATCATGTTGGGTCTGTGCTCTACTGGGAATTGCAAGGTCTGGGATATGCCACAAACAATGAAGCCGAGGCCTTTGCTATTAAATCTGCTTCCATCTGGGTCGTCAAGCAGGGTCATAGAAAGATAATCATTGAGTCTGATTCCCAAATCCTGGTTGGCACTCTTGATTGCATGAGGAACTTTGCCTCAAAATCTTGGAGGCTGCGGATTCTGGTCTCCCAAATTAAAGAGCTTTGGAAGGAATTAGAGGATGTGATACCTGTTTATGCGAGCAGAACTCTCAATAAGGTGGCTGATTTCCTTGCTAAGATGGGTGCTGAGAGGGAGGTTGGGATGCATCTGCATAGTGATATGCCTATGGAGGATGCAGAGATTAGACAAGGCCTTGAACAAATTTTGAAATAATGTGCAGTGTTTTTTATGCTAAGGAAATTTTTTGTCGCGATATCGCGACCTGTAGCGCTGTCGCGGCCTCAAGCCGGATGTTGTCGCGATATCGCGACAGGTTGAGCCTTCGTGGCCTTTGGTGGGTTTTTGTCGTGATATCACGACATGTCATGCTATCGCGACATGTCGCGCTATCGCGGCCCTTGTTGAGATTCTGTCGTGATTTCGCTCCTCTTTTGAAGATGAAGAGCAAAGTTGAAATTTCGTCACGATATCGCGACAGTTTGGAGAGTGGGAAGCTGCAAGGTAATCTTGTCGCGATATCGCGACACGTTTGGCACTTAAGCGGTTGGGAGGAAAATTGTCGCGATATCACGACCTGTAGCGCCGTCGCGGCCTCAAGCTGGAAGTTGTCGCGATATCGCGACAGGTTGAGCCTTCGCGGCCTTTGGCGGGTTTCTGTCGCGATATCGCGACATGTCGCGCTATCGCGGCCCTTGTTGAGATTATGTCGCGATTTCGTGCCTCTTTTGAAGATGAAGAGCAAAGTTGATAATTCGTCGCGATATCGTGACAGTTTGGAGAACTGGAAGCTTCAAGGTAATTTTGTCGTGATATCGTGACACGTTTGGCACTTAAGCGGTTGGGAGGAAAATTGTCGCGATATCGCGACCCTTTTGTGGCCTGAGATTCGTTTAGAAACTTCATCGTGATTTCACGATGCCTTTGCTGGTTGGATGATGCGGAGACAGTCCATCGCGATTTCGTGACCTTTTTGGCGCTTTGGTGCTCTTTGGAGTAGTAGTCGCGATTTCGTGACGCCTTTGCTGTTAGGCTGCTGGAAGGTGCTGTCGTTGCGATTTCGTGACTCTTTTTGCATGCGGCTGCCGAGGGCCCTTCCTGTCGTGATTTCATGACTGTTGGCGTCGACACGGTCGAGACAGGGGTGACTGCCACGATTTCATGACATGTCACAATTTCATGACATGTCGCCTTTTCGCGCCCTGTTGTCTTCTTTGCCCTGTGGTTGTTAGTGCTGCCTTTGTGCTTTGCACTTGTTGTGTTGCTCTTTGCTCTGGGTCGGGATGTGTTCTCTCCCGTTTGTATTTGTTCTTTGTATTAATACAAGTTTTTCATTTTTTTCAAAAAAAAAAATAATACATATATATGTGTTTGAATTAATCTTGTCCATCCATCTTGGTTTAATCCCAACCATTTATCCACCTTGATCCATGTCACATGCCTAGATTTAATCTCCATCTATTATCGCATTTTAATCTTGACCACACAATTTATGTCACCAAAACCTTAATGTGCCCTAGAGAAGATTATAAATAGGAGTCATTTTGATGGCTTGACCACTAAGTTCCCTAAGTTTTTGAAGTCCTCAAGTATCCAAGCATTATCGCCATCTTCCCTTGCTCACCGTAGCCTTCACATTTTTTTTCACCCTCTTCACTTAACCAAATATGCTTCTATAGATTTTGTTCCAATCCCCAAGCACCTTTGGGCATCTCCTATCATCATTGAGCACCTTTGGGCATCTCCTATCGTCATTGAGCACCTTTGGGTTCTTCCCTCTACTACTGAGCACCTCTGGTGCCTTCCCTCCATCATCGAGTGTCTATGGGCACTTCCTACCACTACCTAGCACCCGAGAGCATTTCAAAGCCTAGTTATGTTGACTAGTGAACCCTTAGATGTTGCTAGGGAAACTATGCACTTGTTTTTTGCAATGATGGCAATGATGAGTTAGAAAATGATAAGTTCACAAGGTATATATTTTATGTTTAATATTTATTTCATTATTTTCATATTTTCACACAATATTACTATTTGGTATTTAGGGTTTTTATTGATTTCTAAGGGTCTCACATAGTGGAGCCCTCACATTTATTACTAACCCTCTTTTTTATCTTTTGTTTCCATATCTGGAGATATACAGACATTGAGCAGTTGTTTATGTTGTATTGGTCCAGTCAATGGATATTTGAATCCCACTCACCTTTTTTGGACACAAATACAAGCTTTGAAGACACCACAAGCATTGTTGGCTAGGGTTTTGGAGACCCTAGCATATTGTATCTATGGTATCAAAAGAATAAATAATATAAACCCCTATTTGGGATACGTTTGATTGTATTGAGATCCATTCGATATTAATAATATAAGATCCATTTTACTGTACAATCTCTTGTATCATTGTTTATTCATTTTTTGTTATCTATATTTGGTGTTTCATTTTTGTCTTCACAAATGGTGATCATGATGGGATCCCCTAAAGTTTTCTTACTTTGATTTATCTTGCGGTCTAACTTTTTTTTTTTCTATTCTATCTTGCAGCTTTTCAAAAGCACAGATGTCATGATTTTTATAGAATCTAGACTTCTGGAGCAATGCAAAAGTTGTAGAAGGTGCACAAAAGCCCTGTGGCATTTATGGGACAATTATGAAATCCCAGGTGCATTTCACAGGCATCACAAGTGTCCAGGTGTATTTCGATAAGAAGAGAAAAAATACGTAGGATTCTTTGTAATATTGCCTTGAAATCCTAATCTCTCTTTTATGCATTTTTCATTTTACATTTTTTATGTTTTCTTTTAGATATTGGATTAAAAATAACATGATAATTGTGACCACCAAAACAGCCTCACACCTATGATTCCTACTATGTAAAATGAAATAAGAGATACAAAATATACATATGCGAAATTGAAAAAAAAATTGGAAGAATAAGAATGCTTTTATTCCATTTATGAAGAAACCAATTCCGTCTAAAATTACGTCCCTCTTAGGGATACCATTTTGATACTCTTATTACAGTAGGAAAAAGCATAGTGTTCCCTCTCAAGGACAAATATGAGTTTCAGGCCATTTGGGGTGACACAACTGCTCTAGGGTGGATTTGACCCTCTTCTTTGTGTTGAGGAAGGAATTGAATGGTTGAGTCTCCTTCAAATCTACTTTCCTACGATCAAAAAACAACACAAAATAGGCAACCTCTCGTGATGAGGCCCTTTAAATAAAATGAATACAAATGTGCCATAACGACTAGGAAATCAAGAAAGTAAACAAAACATATTAAACCTATGCCAGATTCATAAAGATTATTAGAAACATGGCAATAGAGAGTATACCTATCTATCTAATGGACTAATTGTATGAAATAATGCATGGAAATAAGATATTAGTGCAAAATGCCTTAATGGAAAGAACTTGCATAAAATCCTAATTAGACCGGTCAGTGTCTCTAATACATTATATAAACCACTAAAATGCTAGATCTGACCTAATAAAACATAATGCAAAAAGAACAGTAAGGAGACCTATCAACAATTGCAAATTGTGGCTCAGATGAGCAGTTTGCATTGTACACCATGAATGTCAGCCATGGTGAGCAACAAGATATATTTGCCCTCCAAATTAAGGGTTGTGGGCTTGATCCTCCTTCTCCAATTGATTATAGAGGGTCATCTTTAATTTCCTTTGATTGATTTGGAGGTTGGATTACATAGTTGGGCCTCCGTTAGCCAAAATTCATGTTTCTTGGTGTTCTAGCTCCTTAGGGCATCCATGGCACAAATCAACATGATGCTTGATCAATTGATGATTGATTGACAACAAATATCTCTTAGTACACTCGAGTGAGTCTACAATTTGATAGGGCTTCACTGCTTTGATCTCCAATTCTCTCTCTCTTCTATTTTTATAGTTCTTTGCTATCAAAATGCATTCTATGT
The DNA here is from genome assembly GCA_028583015.1 of Wollemia nobilis. Taxonomy (NCBI): domain Eukaryota; kingdom Viridiplantae; phylum Streptophyta; class Pinopsida; order Araucariales; family Araucariaceae; genus Wollemia; species Wollemia nobilis. The sequence continues at coordinate 8,801 of JAQPPZ010016193.1, forward strand.
CTTGCTCTAATTGAAGGGGTACTTATAGGATTACCCAAGGTCTAGGGGTGGCTTCATGGAGAAGCCAATATCAAGAAGATGTGGTTAGGATAGTTGGATTGGAAGCTTTTATCTTTTAATCACCTTCTTCTAGAACAAATGGTTGTTCAAACTGATTTGGCTTGGATGAAGGCCAACTGAACTTTAGTTTAGATCGTAGGTGACATCTACGGTCTAACTTGTAAACCGTAGGCGTCAGCAGTGGTTCAGACTATAGACCACAGGTCTCAACCGTGGTTCAGACTGATTAGGACAAGGAGCCCAAATTGAGTGGTTAGAACCATTGCTCTATCTTGGAGTTTTTCCAAGACCTTCCATATGGTCTTGTTGCATGTCACATATGAGTAGTTGCCCTCAACGTGATGTATTTTAGGTGTCTACAAATGCCCCTTTTGAGATGCATTGTGAGATCAAACAATGTTGAGAAAAAATAGACCTAAAATGATACCAAAGGTTACATGATGATCATTAGTCTGATCAAAATTAGATGCCCCAGGTCCTACAAAAGGATGCGCATCCTGAAATCATTGCTTCTAACTGGTTGAAAGTCTTACATTTGATAGAGCTTGGACTCATCATTAAGCATTCGGGTAGATTTGGTGCTACAATAGGAGTTAGGCCTATATATCTGAAAGGAGGAGAGCTACAAACTATCATATTTTCTATTTTACCCAAGAAAAAGGGTGAGCTTATGATAGTTGTTAGCATTGATTCACAAGGACGAATGCAATTTTGACAAGATCAAGAGATCTATGATTTCAATGATCTTTTGTTGACTTTGATTGTGATTTTAAAGCATGACTACCCCCTCATGCGATGATTCTATGAGGTTAATGACAATGAATGAAGTGATGAATTCGCTTGACCACAATGAATGATCTGAATAAGCTTAGAATTTAGCATTTAATTACTTGGCTAGGCCTAGTTCAGCTTATGATTGCAACTATTTATAATAATTGCACATTTCTATCCCATGGAGTAGTCAGGTTGCAATAGCCTTTTTAGGGAATCAAAACAATGCCAATTAGATTTATTTTGAATCAATTTTTTGATGATCTTATGAAAAGACATCATAGGAGAAATGACATGGAATGCCTCATTCCTGTGGAGCGGTCTTGCCTTGAAGGCCTTATTTGAGATTGAAAAGAAGCATATCAAATCAATGATGACATTTTTACCCCAAATATCCTTATGGTGATTTACTCATATCATCGGATTGCATGGACCATAAGTCATTGCAACCACCAAGTGTCTAGGGTAAATAACTGAATACGGGGTGCATTTGGTTTTTGATTTATTTAATTAATTATTTTTTTGACTTTTTGAGTTTTTAATTGATCTTGGCGCTTGAACATCACCAAATTTGATAAATTGATTACTCTTATTGAGATTTTGATCCATTAGTAATCATTAATTTATCATTTAAAACCTTCCCATGATGGTATTTTAGTGCATTTAATGCCAGTTGTGAACCGCGTGTGCGGCCTACAGTTGGAAATTTCAAATTTGGGATCCGCACGTATGGACTACGGTCATAAAACCCTAATTTTAGGACCGCGATTGTCAGCTGTGATCTGCTGAAATTAGGAGAGATATAAATTTTTTCACTTTGAAAATTTTATTATTATTTCTTGAAAGCAACTGCAACTGGAGAGCTCTAAGAGGTTAGAAAGTAAATTTGATGTGAAGCACTATTGAAAAACAACCTTCTACCTCCCACATATCCCGATGGCAGACCCTGGGCAGTCGTCATCTAACAGAGGCCTCAGTGCGGGTAAGGTAACTCGAAACTAAGTCCTCGCACTCACCAACTTAAAAATGAACCACATTAAGAAATGGGTCCAATTAACTTCACTAAACTGTTGGTAATGAACCTCACATTAGTCTAGGCTAGATTTAGAATTTTAATTTTGGTATGCCAGGCTAGGAAGTGACCCTAAAAGGGTCACATTCCTAGATCGTAGCTGGCAGATGCGGTTACCAATTTTCAGATCGAGGATCGTAGCTATCAGCCGCGGTGGGATTCAAATCCCAATGGTCAATTTTTGACCACATGCGGATCTGTAAATTTGACCCGCGGTTCACAACTTTAGTAAAAAAATTCAATTTTTTAATTTTTTTGAATGATTTTTAGAAATTAATGCCATTTATTGCACATCTGAGATGCATTTTTTATTTTTTTGAAATTTTTGATCACTTTTTGCATTTTTTTGTCTTTTTAGAAATTTTTAGATTTATTTGATATTTTTGAGGTCATTTTTTAGCTGTTTTTAGTTATTTTTAGTTATCTTTTTCCCTTATGCCTTGTTTCTTTTCATAAATTGACCTCTATATCTAGGGAGTCGGATCTCCTACGCACCCTCCATAGATAGGTCGCTGACCTGGAGCGAGAGTGGTTTGGTGCAATTGGCTTTGGATTTGTTCTTGATCTACCCACTATCAAGGTAGATCAAGCATATATGACTATGTTGGACTGACGTTGGGATGCGCAGACCAACACATTTCACCTACCCATGGGTGAAATGATTATGACCCTTAAGGATGTCTACCAAATATTTAGGATCCCGATCAATGGGGAGCCCATCACCTCCTCTCCCTTCTAGATCAAGGAGGATGTTTTTGACTCCATATTTGGCGACTGCAACGAGGATGCCCAGGGTAAGATCGACCATGGAGGTGTCCATGTCAGATACTAGTAGGATAAGGGCATATTCTTAGTCCATGAGGCCATATTCATGCATCTCATGCTTTATATCATACTTCTAGACTCCTCGAGCATGAGGATATCTTGGAACCTCCTGGCCATTGTTAGGAGAGTTACTCAGAGCTCCACGTAACAGCCACTGCTCTTAACCTCAGGGAGCACACTATTATCCCAACTTTATAATGAGTTATACCAGGTTACCTACAAGAGTTATTTTGGTATCATCTACAACCTATTACTTCAGATCTAGGGTTGGCAACACATTCAGATCGAGCGATTGATAGACCTACCACTCTGCATTACTTCTATTCTTATCGTACGCTAGTTCTATGTAGTATGTTGGCCCCATGAGGATGAGGGGTTCTAAATTAGGTCCCACATTGAGTATCTGGACCACTACATTTCTTTATTTTCATAGCTTTGGTCGGATGACATAGAGTGGCATCCGTACATGGATTGTCTTGCATGGGATGAGGCTAGCAAGTGGTTGCACCAAGCTAGGAGGGACAAGTGGTTACTCGGTGGCAAGGCTAAGATCCATGAGTATTAGTACTACTCTTGATTCATACAATAGTTTGGGCTTGTATAGGATATTTCGACATTGCCCACCATCTATAGGTGCTTGGTACTAGAGAGGAAGCTACCCTAGATCCAATCGACATCGCTGGAAGATGAGGCTGATGACTTCCAAGATTTAAGCATGGCTAGGACTAGGACCACCCCAACATATGATACTTGGTGGTCCCTACTATAGTGGTAGGGATTAGGACCCCTAGGCTAGACAGATGATGGGGCAAAGGTTGATCTATAGGGTCACAATGTGCGCTAGTGGACCGAGGATGGATGGGGTGTAGAGGCTATCTTAGAGCAGGCTCCATAGGTTAAGGCTGAGGAGGACGTATCAGAGGAGGGTGAGGCACCTCCTGATAGCAAGGTGGGTTAGTTACTGGCTTAGGTTGCTGATCTTAAGAGTCAGTTTGGGAGGCTGTAAACCTAGATTTTGTAGTGGGACACCACTATCACCATAATAGAGGTAAAGATAAGACATAGACATAGCCAGTGGTCCAGCTATGAGGAGGAGAGGTCTACTCTCCTGGCATAGATAGCCATAGTAGATGTAGATATCAAGTAGCTCATTAGTGAGCATGACTATTAGTATCCTCAATCCTAACATCATTAGTTAGTATTAGTTAGTATTATTAATCATTTAATTATTATATTATGAACTTATAAAGTGAACCATCACAACCTTTCATAATGTGAACCATCACGTCTCTTCATGCGTGAACCATCATGTCTCTTCACCAACGTAGCTTTAGGGTAGATATATATATTAGGTTGGTCATCCATATCAAATCATCCAATAAGAAGAAGAATAATATAGATTCTAAATGATGGAGCCCCCTATAGTGGCAAAGCGATTACAAGGGAGCCCCCTTTGAGTGGCCTACGATTACATTTATATTAATTTGTTAATAATTTTATAGTAAGACCTTAGGGTTTTACCATTTGGTATCAGAGCCATGTGGGACCCAGTCATGTGGGAATTGCTCAAATATCTTCATCAAATCACTTTTGTGTGTGAGTATCAAACTCAATTTGAGGATATCACCAAACACAACACAATATTGGATGAATCAATTCTCATCAATGGCTTCATTAGGGGATTAAAAGAGAAAATTAGAATGGAGGTGACAAGGTTCAATCCCTATACAATGATGCAGACCTATGGATTAGAAAAATTATCTGAAGAGAAAATCAATGCACAACAATGATTAGGGAAACCACTTATGGAAAAATTGTCAACCACTTACATTGCTCCCAAACCTATGCATAATGGAAGGGCACAAAGCACTTACACAACCCCCAAATCTAATCAAAATTTATGAATTAAACATATTAGCTTTGAGGAGATGAAAGAACGATGAGCAAAAGGACTCTGTGATAATTGTGATGAACAATTTGAACCCCACCATAAATGTGCTACACTAACATTGTATTTATTGAAGGAATTTGATCCATGTATCTCCATAGAGCAAGCATATGAGGTATTTGTGTCCGAAGCAACCAGTGCACCTACTCACTACAATGAAGACAATGAGGTCGATGTGCAAGAATTGATTGATATACCGAGCAAGGATGAGGTAAACATACCCAAAGTGATCAATGCTAGCCAAACATGCACTCTACAAGACCTATAGATACCTTCCTCACCAATAATGTGTTATTTCCATATGACCAAACCTATTCAAAACCAATGCAGAATGACTACATAGTCCTTCTTCGTTGGCTCTACCAAGGAACCAAAAAATGATATGAAATCATTACCATAACTTTTGATGCATCATTTTGAAGTATTTGAGGAACCCTAAGGGTTGCCCTCCCATCGTCATCATGATTTTCCTAAGGGAGATTCTACTATTGTTCTTGGAAACCCCCCGCTAATGCTTCATCCTTCTCAATATCCCTGCCTATGAAAGGATGCCATTAAAAGAGTCCAAGAACTTACACAAATCCTTCTTGGAAAACAAAGGAAAAAGCTTCTCACTTTGAGCTTTGAGGACAAAGCTCTTTTTAAAGAGGGTGGGATGTTAGGATCCTCAATCCTAACATCATTAGTTAGTATTAGTTAGTATTATTAATCATTTAATTATTATATTATTAACTTATAAAGTGAACCATCACAACCTTTCATAATGTGATCCATCACGTCTCTTCATGCATGAACCATCATGTCTCTTCACCAACGTAGCTTTAGGGTAGATATATATATTAGGTTGGCCATCCATATCAAATCATCCAATAATAAGAAGAAGAATAAGTATAGATTCTAAAGGAGGGAGCCCCCTATAGTGGCAAAGTGATTACAATGGGGCCCCCTTTGAGTGGCCTACGATTAAATTTATATTAATTTGTTAATAATTTTATAGTAAGACCTTGGGGTCTTACCAGCGACCTAGCACAAGCGTAGTTGTCTATGGTTACTACTGAGCAAGACTTATTGAGGGCAGCAAGGGGAAATCCCTTGTCTTTATAGGTTTTCATGGCACCTCCTTTAGCACCATCTACTCTACTGCCAGTAGGTCAAGATCCTATGGTAGAGATCAAAAGTCTTTGTTCCCTCGTAGAGGAGTAAAATGAGCCATCGAATGCAAGGGAAGCTCGCATCTCCCAACTGGAGGGTTACATTCGGTTAATAGGTGGGGAGGTCTCAGAGGACACTCACAATATAATGACCTCCAAGAGCAGATCCAGGTCTAGGACCAAGGAGACAGGATAGTCTTTCGTAATCTCTAGCCATCGGTCTCATAGGACAGAAGGGTTTACTTCTCGTGTATTGGGCCTCATTGGTTTGGGTTGTACACAGTATCCTTAATAGCCTACATAGAAGGCACCAAAGTAGACTATAGAGCAGGCTCCTAGAGATGGGGCTGAGGGATGCAGAGAGGGCTCCAGTGTAGGAGGAGTAGTCGAGAGCTAGGACCTCTACTTGAAACAGGCTAGATCATTATGTATGTATCATTTTTGATGTAAGGTTTGAGGACCTACACAATTGTAGCCTATGGGTATTTTGATATACTCCTGATGTACTCTTTGACACACACACACACACACAATATATATATATATATATATATATATGAGATTGATCATTTTGGCTCATTATGTGTACTTATTTATTTTTAATTTTATGTTTATGAGATGCACATGGATGCAGATGTTCATATTGATGTTATGTTTATATGATGCGATGTATGGATGACATGCACTAGATAGCTATTTAATTTATGATGATGATGATATGCAGTGATCTAGATGCTTAGATGTGTTATTTATGATGGATGCATATGGATGCAATGTTTACTTTTAAATGCATATTTAATTTTGCTTTATTGTATGCATTTAATTTATGACGATATCACGATATGATGGTGCAATGTATGTAATGCATTATTTACATGATTGTAATCTAATGTAAATGAACATGTATGCTTTAATCACTTTAAATATAAGGAATGAATGTGACATGTGTTTAACAATCTAATGGACGACACCATAGAATGTATAGAAATCATGAATGTAATTGAAAATTCTCATTACAAAAATTTAATCAATTAATCACCCATATATTAAATGCAATGATATGAAGCGATATGAGGCGAATGATATAATATGTCACTCTATTTTTCCTTTTGCAATTTGAAATATAATGCACAATATAGGTAGTGGTCATCTAAATATCATTTCTAATATTCATACGGTATCTATCCTATATCTTTGATTTGTGCTCAATGTAATGATGTATCACAGATTCTATAATTTGTAGTTTAATGATTGAATGAATTTTATTTTTGATGGTTTGTGATTTTTGGTATTTTATTGCTATTAGAGAGATTTTTGAGGTTTTCCATGAGACTCAAACACCCTAGTAGACTTCTCAAAAGTCACATACTAACTATACAAGGCTTTTGTTGGACAAAGCTTTCGCAACGAATGACCCAACTATTCATTACCCCTATGTTTTCATGTGAATATTTTTAGATAGACCATAGGCATACCCCAGATGTCATTCGGGACTCTTCCAACCCATATGTGAGATCAGGTTCCTCAAATGTGTATATCATACGTGTTTCAGACTTGCTTAGACTATAATGCTAGACAACCACAAGCACCCAAAGCTAGCTCATCTTGCAAATTGATCAGGACTACCCCTCCAAAAGCATTCGGGACTCTTTCAACCCATTGCTACGATTGGGGATCACCCACTAGAACTATGCCTCTAAAAGCATGTGGGTCTCTTTCAACCCATTGTTGTGATTGGAGATCATTCTATGGCTTTGAATAGTGAACAATCTAGGGATTCAAGTTCTCACCCTATTTTTCTTTCTATTCATAGGGATACTTGCTCATATGTAGTGATAACAATCACTGTTTTTCATGTTTTACTCTGAGTGATAAAAATCACTGTTTATTCTCATTTTCTTTGAGCAAGGGATTTATATAGTGCTTTTGATTCACTATGTCACTTTAGATTTGAATTTGAACTTTGGGTTTGAGATTTGAACTTTGTATCTTGGGATTTTTCTCATTTTTTTAAGCAAGGGATGTACGGGTAGGGGAAATTCTTGTCCTTTTTCTAAGGTTCACCACTCTAGACCGAACTATTTGCAAGATAAGTAGGTAATAAAACCCTTCTCTCTAAATACCCAGGACCACTTTCGTAGATTTCATCCTCCCTTATCTTAGCAAGATTTTAAATGTTTTGATTAGTGACGGGATCCTGATATGCCAAGTACTATCACAACGAGTGACCTCATCTAAAAAAGAGAAGCAAGCTTTCTATAACATTTGAAATACCCACTAGGTATGGCTGAGTGACTGGAAAAATTTGGTATACATACATATTTCATAGCAACAGGTGTTGTGTATGAATGAAATGGATTATGATAAATGCAGAGGTGCATGATTGAAACATAAACGGGGCATCGTTTGTAAGACTGACTAACACAATTGGGATGCAACAGATGAAGAATGCATATATGCAATATAATGAAGTGAATGCATGTGTGAATGCAAATGCAAATGTTTTTGGATTTTATGCTTTACCAAATTTTTTTGGATTTTATTGCTTTTTTAATTTTTATGGATTTTGAGCCTTTATATTTGACCAAACGGTGAGTACATGCCCTTGGAGCCTTTAAATTGACCAAGTAATTTTTTAGAAAACCCTTGGAGCTTTTGGGTTGACCAAAGGGATTATGAGAACCTTTGGAGCTTTTAGGGATGACCAAGAAATTCTTAGGAACCCTTGGAGCCTTTTGGGATGATCGAGCGGCTTTAAGCAAACCCTCGGGGCCTTTTGATTGACCAAACTACTCACAAGAGATCTTGGAGCCTTTTAGGATGACCGAGTGGTTTTTGGCAAACCCTCGAGGCCTTTGGATTGACCAAACTACTCACAAGAGAGATTGGAACCTTTTAGGATGACCGAGTGGTTTTTGGAAAACCCTCGAGGCCTTTGGGTTGACCAAGTGATTTCTCAAAAATCCTTGGTGCCTTTTTGGGATGATCGAGCGGTTTTAAGCAAACCCTCGGGGCCTTTTACTAACATGACCAAGGGGTTTCAAGAACCCTCGGTGTCTTTTGGTATGCTCTCAATCACAGAATGCCTTAAGATGGATGATATTGAGAGGTTTAGGCTCTTCAACACCCCATAGCGACGTTAGGCGGTAGGTACCCGGACCAATATTTTTAGATATGATATAGGGTCCTAGCCAATTAGCCATAAATTTGTCTCGCATATCTAGCAGCAAATTTGAGTTCTCTTGGTTTTCTTTCAGCACAATATCCCCAACCTCAAAGTCTCTTTGATGGACTTTGTTATTATAAGCTCATTTTAATTGATCCTGATAGATGCAAATATGCTCAAGGTCATTCACATGAAGTACATCAAGCAACATCAATTGATCTAGGTGAGCTTGTTATGCGGTATCGTCATCAATTAACTCTTTCAATGTGACGTGCAGTATTGGAATTTCCAACTCTAAGGACATAATGGCCTTAATGCCATATACTAGTGAAAACGAAGTTGCCCTAGTGGGTGTTCGAATGCTAGTCTTGTAATCCCATAATGCAAGGGGCAACTGGATATGTCAGTATTTGTGGTTTTCTTATACCATATTTTCAATATGGAAACCACTATCTTTTTTGAGGCCTTAGCTTGCCCGTTTTCCTGCAAATAATATGGAGTTGCAAAGCTGTGCTTGATTCTATACTTAGACATCAAAGCTCTCACAGTTTTGTTCTTAAAAGAAGTTCCATTATCTAAAAATATCTTGTATGGAATCCCAAAATGACATGATATGCTCAAGTATAAACTCTGCTATGCGAGCTCCAATTGGCATTTTTAATGGTATTGCTTCCACCCACTTTGTAAAGTACTCAATAACCATGATGATAAATGTATGTCGACCCGATGATGGAGGAGAAATCTTGACAATAAGATCAAATTCCCACTGAGAAAATGGCCAAGCCACTTGGATGGGATGTAAGGCCTATGATGGTAAGTGCGTAAGATTAGCATGATGCTGACATTTGATGCATTTCTTGACATACACATTGCAATCCTTCTCCATAGTGGGCCAATAGTAACCCATTCGAAGTATGCGCTTGACGATGGCCATGCCACTAAAATGGCCACCACACATACCATCATGAGCTTGTGAAATCACCCAAGATGACTCTTGGGACTCTAGACAACAAATGAGCACTCCATCATAACCTCGTTGATACAAAATGTCTCCTAGAAATACATATTTAGTAACTTTTTTCTTGAATGTGCATCTTGTGGCACACGATAATCCCTATGGTATTAAACCAAGTCTTAAGAAGTCTTGGATTTATGACATCTAGCTCTGATAAGCCTCAAATATGACTGCCCAGATGACTTGCTCCCCCTACGTATCCACATGTGCAAATTTAGAATAGAAACAACCTTGTGGTGAATGGTAGTACCACTCCCCATAGGACTCTAAGAGGTTAATGACCCCCATGGTGCCTTCTTTAGAAAGTCTTCAGCTCTACAAAACCATTGATATTTTGGTTCCATGCTAATAATGTTGACTGACTCTTTATTATCAAAGGCTTCACGCTCTGCTGTAGGGTGCAAAAGCATTTTAACATGGATGGTAGTAAAATTGGTAGATAGATTCTGAGGGATTAAGGATCCCAAAGATGCCATGGTGTCTATGAACCTATTTTATGAATGAGGGATTGCCTCAATGTCATACCATTCCAACTTAGCCAAATATGTAACAATAATATTTTTATAAGCTTTTAGCACGGGACATCGACACTAAAAAGTCCCTTAACTTGGTTGACTATGAGCAAGGAGTCACCAAAGATATTTAATATTTTAATGTTCATGGAAATGGCTATGTGGAGGCCCAAAAGTAGGGCTTCGTATTCAGAATTGTTGTTGATGCATGGAAATTCTAATTTGAATGACAAGGGCATTGGAGCTCCTTGATGTGTGAAAAATACTATTCATGCACCACCTCCTTATTCGCACTTTGAATCATCGGAGAACAATATCATATTAGCATTATTTCTAGGTTCTTCAGGTTTAGGAGCTTCGGATACTATGAAGACCGCATCATCTGGAAGCTCAATGGTAATAGGCCTACTATTTGACAGTGGTGCCTTATCCAATTGATCAGCTATAACTTGTTCCTTAATGGAATTTTGGCTTATGAATTCCAAATTTAATTCTATCAATAACATGATCCACTTTACAGTATGTGTATTATGATAGGTCTTGCTCATCATATACTTCAAATATTTTTATTTGATATTACATAATTCGTATGACTTAGCATATAGTGTCGCAATTTCATTATAGAAAATACTCTTGATAAACACAACTTCTCCACATATGCATATCTTAGCTCATAACTCACCAAGGTTTGGCTAATATAATATATTGCTTTCTCTTTGCCTTGCATGTTCTTTTGGGCTAACATGGTCCCTAATGCAAAGTTGATTATCGATATATATAGTATAAATGGCACATCTGGCCTTGGTGGAGCTAACACTAGTGACATCGCCAAGTATTGCTTAATTTTAGCAAAGGTTGCTTGATAGTCCTCATCCTAGTTGAATGGGACCCCCTTGTGTAGCAGTCGATTCATGGGTCGACATTTATCTGATAATTGAGTGATAAATCACTTTATGGATGCTACTTTTCCCTGAAGGCTTCTTAATTCTTTGATATTTGAGGGAGGACGCATCTCTAGAATAGCCTTAACCTTTGATGGGTTAACTTTGATACCTCATTTAGAAATAATGAATCCCAAGAGTTTTCTTGAAGTTACACCAAACACACACTTCTTAGGATTCAACCTGACATTATGCTCTATCAAATGATCGGAGACCTTTCTCAGGACCTCAACATGCTCTGCACACAACAATGACTTAGCCAACAATTCATCGATATAATCCTCTAGGATATTGTGCATGTAGTCATGAAAAATATATGGCATAGCCCGCTGATATGTGGCACCAACATTTTTAAGGCCGAATGGCATAACTTTATAGCAAAATGTTTTCCATGGCATTATAAACATGGTTTTATGCTGGTCTTCGGGTTTAATCCAAATTTGATTGTAACCAAAAAAATCATCCATTAAGGAGAGCATTTTGTGACCTGCAGTTGCGTCTACAAGAGCATCGATATTTGGCAACGGAAATGAATCCTTTGGTGTTGCCTTATTGAGATCTCTGAAATCCATACAAATAAAAATCCTTCCATTAGGTTTTCCTACAAGCACCATATTGGATACCCATTCCGAATAGTTGATGGAAATGACAAACTCTACGTCCAACAATTTTTTCAATTCATATTTCACCATTAAGGCTACTATTGGATGCATCTTTCTAAGCTTCTGCTTGACTGGCTTCTTCGATAGATCTAGCGAAAGGTTATGGGTAACCAATTTTGGATCTAGACCTGGCATATCCTTGTAAGTCCAAGTAAAAATATTAGGTCTCTCCTTTAGTAGAGGGATGATGTTGTCATGCTCATCTGGAGTGAGACTCTCTCCAAATTTAACCTTCCTTGGATTTGTGGGATCATTACTGATATCCACTTTGAATGTTTCCTCTACTAACATGTGGGATCCCTCCTATATCTAATGAGGCATGGGGATCAATTGGATGTCATCTACTGGGTTTATAGGTTCTACATTATAATCATCCTTAGCATGATAAACATCATGTGCATAGCTTGATGCAAAGTGAAACAGTTGTAGCATTTCTTCATTAGGGAAGAAGTCTTCAGGCTCAACAGGTGAGTCAGTGTGATCCCAATATTTAGCATATACATTTAGATGTAGCATTTTGGAAGGAACGACTGGATTGTAGAGTGGAGTGGTCAAATCAATGGAGACCATATTTATGGAATGGAATTGATATCCAAGACCACATGGACAAACATCTACATCATCGATGCAGCTCCCATACCCGAGATTTGTATCTAGCGATACAAGAACAAATGGGTCCTCTATATGCGAGGTACGAATGACTGGATTATCTCTATGCACTAATTGCAAGATTGGGTCATTCAGCTCAAGGAACTCCATGTATGTAGGTGGATAGGTAAACACCATGTGATAGATCACATTGAAATTTGATGGTCCTCCCTTAAGGAGGATGGATATTAATCTCTCTGTAAATATCCCCAACTGCATATGGTGCATTACGATGATGTAGATAGGGAGGTCCTAGATAGGCCCTCTTTGTTTCTTACTCTTCATCACTGTCATAATGTAGACCTTAACCACTACCTATCAAAATCGTAAAATGCTCTAGATGAGGCCCCATGTAGGCTATCTCTTGATAGCCATCATCGTTATTGAGGGGCTCTTCATTCATGTTCATTGATTCTAAAGGTAAAAAATGATGCAAGTTGAGAGGACCTAGATAGGCCAACTCAGCTCCATCATCATGACTACTGTCGTACATGGATCTCTCTATCCTACCCACAAGAATTGGGAGATTAGCAAGATGAGGCCTTAAGTAGGCCTGCTCTGTCTTGTATTCATAATTGCTCATGACTATGAAGTGCTCATCGATCTCATCCAATTGCTCCATGAGTAACAAATGACATAATAATATAGGACCTAAGTAGGCCAGCTTAGTTTCATCCCCATATTGGTCATCATTTGAGGATTCACTATCAATTTCATAGCTTGGTCCACTTATCTCAGAGGTGGACTCCTTTCCATCTTCACTATAAATATCTATTGACTCGAGATTGCCTAATATGATGGGGCTCTGCCCCTATACACCTATGTCATAAGTTGCATTATGGATTTGGTGATCCAGGTTGTCTCTGGGGTTCATCTCTACTTCAATATGATCCAAGAGTCCTTCATGCTCTACTTCAGGTGGCTCAAAGGTGATGATAGACACCATCAGGTTATTCCTCCAAAATCTGGAACGATTAGGATGATATGGGTTGAAATCCACATCATCCCCTAGACTAAGGTACAAGCGGTCTAAAGATATTACAAGAAATCATCCTATCCTCGTATTTGCAATCCTAGCCCAAACCTATCAATTGCCAACTGATAATGTGACTCAAGCGGAGTCCTACGTCCTTGCTCAAAAATACCAAGGCCATATCCATGCCAATGATATAAATCAAAAATGTGCATGGAATATTTAGGGTTGGATAAGTAACGAACATTAATTGTGAACTATTCATCATCATCTTCATCCATGGGTGTTCGAGTAGGAAGCTGATCCAACCTAGCATAGATGAAGTTAGTCTGATTGGGTGGCTCTACCAATGGCACTATTGATCCAACCAAAAAATGATGGGCATGTGATCGGCCCATCTCTTGTGTAGTCTCTAGAATTGGTCCAAAGTTTAACCCTATGTTGGCTAAATTAATAGTCACTCTTGGTGTGGATAACCCTGCTGATGATGCAGGTGAGGCAGGATGAGGTACCTCCTTAGCTTTGACCTAAGATTCTTCCACTTCCATGGGAGTGGGAACCTCATTGGTGACTGGTTCAGGAACATGCTTTCTTTCTTTTTCACCCATTTTTACCTTTAGCTTCCTTTCATCTCGAAGAATTGTTGATGCAGTCAGTCTCAAAAAATTTGTTGTAGTGTGCTTGGATCTATGTGATACAGATGTTGATAATTGAGCACACATATTTTGTTTACCTCTTAGATTCTTAACTGATGATGTTGGCCGAATGTCTAGGTGCATTTATGGGAGTATAAAACCTCCAGGTAAATCAGCTAGGTTCACAAACTTGAAGGGTTCTTCATCTGATGACACCACATGAACTCATCCCTCATGAATGTATTTTACACATTAGTGTAATATGGAGGGAACGCAATGTATTTCTCGAATCCAAGGCCTACCGAGTAGGATGTTATATTGCATGGCACCTTCGATCATGTGACACATCATGGAGATGGTCTTTAGGCCCACCTGAATAGGTAGGATGATTGTGCCAACCATCAAGCATAGTGCATCATTAAATACTCTCAATGTGAATGTGGTGGGCACAATATGTGACTTGGGTAGCTTTAAATGACTCAATGCCTTGGTCATTATAATATTGATCAATGAACTAGTGTCGATCAAGACCCTCTTGAATGGCATGTGATTAACACACATGATGATATGTAATGGCGGGTCAGCCATATCTATAGGAACCGTCTTGGTTTCATGATCATATAATTGGATCATAGGTTCCTGGAACTATTGTACATATCCTACAAAATTGGTGAATGCTTGAGCATTCTGTAAAATAGATCATCCTCATACCCTTTGGATTGGGCTAGTTAGGATCTATCATCTTAACCTCGAGCATCTTGATTACCTTAGCCTCACACAATTGATGGAATAACGATGTCAACGATTTTGTCAAAGGCATGAATTGGTGAGGCAAACATTGTTCCTTATTTTTTCCCTTATAATTATTTTTGTGTTGCTCGTACTGCGTAGGAGGAGGTTGGGCGTAATAATTCAGCTTGTGTTACCCCTTATCCTCTCTGGAGGTTTAGCACCACTTGATTGACATGGGCCTGCTTGCCCTGTTGTTTTGTGGAGCTCTTCTTGTACCCCTTCTTCCTGTTATTGAGCTTCAAGTTGCCCTCTTGCAACTTGATATCCTTAATTACTTTGGCTTACACCAAATATTCCTCGAATGTTGCATACTACTGTAGTTGCAACAATAATGAGATGTTCTTATCACAACTCTGTGAACATTTAGGTTAGTTATGTAGCAGGAATGGGGAATGGCAACTTTGTCATTAATCTCCACCTCTTTTCATACTCTAAAATTGGCTCATCATCGCGTTGAGCTAGCGCATCCAGATCAAAAAGGTTAGCTTGCTTCTTGATGCCAAAATAAAAGTGTTCAAGGAAGGCATCCACCAGTTGCTCAAAATTGGTGATATTGTGCTTCTTCAGCTAATTAAACCACTCTCGAGCTGGGCCTGAGAGGGTTGTGATGAATATACGCAAAATCAAAGCATCATTTCTTGCAATTTGGAAGCATACATCCAAAAATCTTATGACATTCTCTTGTGCATCTTCATAACCTTTGAATTTATCTAGCCTAGGTATGTCAAAATACTCAGGATATGCTAGAGTAGGCATCGAGGGGTCCAAAGGCTCGTTATGAATCTTTCTCGATGTTGGATTTTAGAAATTTGTGCCTTGCCTCTCAATTGCTTTCACCTTCTTATCTAAGGCCTTATAAGACTATGAGGATAGGAAGTCCTCCTCCCTAAGCTGACATGGGGGTAGTCTTGGAGGTACATTCTTCCTCTGTCGAGGTGGAGGATGTGCATCTTCCTCCTCCTCAACTTGGGAGATTTTAGGATATCCTTGATTGGTTCCATATCCCTCTTCTTCCTCATATTGCCTTTGCCTCTGACCTTAGAATGGTGGTGATCGTTATCTTTATTGGGCACTAACATAAGTGTGAGCATCTCTATGCTCTTGATGCATGTCGACTTGTGAAAAATCCTTCCTATGAGTGTGCTCTCTGTGCTCATCATGAGTGAATAAACCAGCCATGGCTAGCCTATCCTCTTGCTCTACACACTCCTTTTGGGTAAGTATGCACTCCTCATGCATAAGTTGCTCATATAATCTCTATTTAATGAGCCTTTATGCCTAAATATTCTCATCTTCAATGCGCTGCCTCTCTAGGCGAGCATCCTCCAGTTGATCTTGGAGGAGTTGTAGTCTCTACTCAGATACCAATCTACATAATCTATCAATGTGATCGATCGTACGAGGCCTCTGGTATGTATGCTCCATGCGAGTGATATTATGGTTTTTGTACCCATCTGATGGATTAGTTGCACTCTTGCCTTTGTCTGTGAATATGGCATCAGCACCATGTTGATTCTTGTGTTATGTGCCACCATGCATGGATGGTGTATGCGTAACATGAGGGCACTTGGAAGCCTCCCCATGTTCTTTGGTAGTCCTAATAGAGCTCCCACTATGCTCACTCAAGGCACAAGTGGGTGAAGTTGAAGGCTTGGAGTCTAACTACTCAAGGATGCTACCTAAACCATCCAACTATCTGGATCACCAGTGCTCATGCGATGATGTACCATTGGCTCCCACCTTAGCCATGTCGATAGTTCTCTTGCGAGGCTCACTACGCATGGGAGTGTGAACAAGCCTATGCTCAAAATTGGGCTTGTCTTCATGCCCCTGAAAGGGTGGATGTTGATTCCTTCTATACTCTAAAGGTAGAGGTATGGAACCTCCTATAGACCTAGTACATAGGGGTACCAACTTGGACCCTTGTATGACATACTCATCGGTCGATCCCATGGATGCACGTGCACTATGATCTTGATAATGGCTTTCGAGTGGAGCACCCTCATGTTGAGAAGCTCCATGTTCTATCCTATATCTAGAAGAGTGTATAGAATCTCCTCTATCAGGGGTATGCTCAATGATGTCCCCTCGTGTCGAATTGTCTCCTTTGATGCTCATTGAACGATGTTCAAAAAGCTCATGTGGGCGATGGTTCGACACCCTATGTTGTGAATCTATTGTGGCTTGGTCAATGGACTTAGGCCTAAGCCTTTGTCGACCACCTCGTATCTCCACCATGGTGCACCTAATGTATAGATTTATCTTTTATTAAGCAAACAAGGTATACAATGGTGATTATCTTGAATTAAATTTTAAATGTGAGCCCTAAATTGTTTGATGTTGTTTCAAGATTTGTTGTGTTAGTATTAGAAACTCTTATCATGTTTGAAAGCTTGTTGGATGATAATATATGTTTAATTGGCTTTCACCTGTATACTCATAGCTTGACAACCTGGATATGAATTCCAGGCTATGTAATCCAACCTATAATATGTGGTAATGAAGCCCACACACGGTTATGGAGCATAGGTCCTCCCATATCCTCACCTATTTTCACCTAGTCAACGTCATACCCTTCGAAGAGGAGTATATGTAAATTTTCTAGGCTACAAAAGGTTCTTGGATCAGGTATTGGTCTAGAACATAGGGTACGAGGGATTTGGGCCAACGGATGGAAATCACCTCCACCATCACTGAAATCCTACTAGTGGTTGGATGTGACTCCCAACTCACTAACGTTTAATTGAAACATGGTGTGTGTGGTTCATTTTAATATTTACATAGAAAGGAAAATGCATAATATAGCATGAATTATTATTTCCTATATGATATGCAAAAAAAAATGTTTCATTTTTAGAGAATGCATGCTATATCCTGCATGACTTTTTGACAATGCAAATTACGATGATATAGCCTCTAATGGGGCCTTGGAATTTGTAAACCAACACACAACTTAATATAGCACGCTGGATTCTATGGTGAACTGCACTCAAAGGTCCACTATTCCTAGTAGTGCCTAGCTAAAACTTAGAAAAATAAACCCTAAGGACCTAATTCATTTCATGTTCATTTTATCCTTAATCTATTTAGGTTTTAATTTTTTTGTTCTAAAAAAACATAGAAACAAATTACAGAGACAGAGAGTGTTAGAAGGGCCTACCTCAGGTCCTTATCCAATTTAGCTTTAAACTCTTGCTATCTATTGTGTCTACTATAAATCGTAGGTCTATGGCACGGTTGCTACTGTAGACCGCATCTTGCAATCGCGGGTCAATAATGAGATCACAGCTATCACCTGTGGTTTGCACCTGATATCAAAAAACACAAAAATATCAGAAATCAGGGGCTAAAATTATGGATTTTCATTGTGATCACCATCTGTGACCACCAAAATGGCCTCACACCTATGATTCCTACTACGTAAAATGAAATAAAAGATACAAAACATACATATGCAAAATTGACAACAAATTGGAAGAATAAGAACACTTTTATTCCATTTATGAAGAAACCAATTCTATCTACAACTACATCCCTCTTAGGGATACTATTTTGATACTCTTATTACAGTAGGAAAAAGAATAGTATTCCCTCTCAAGGGAAAATGTGAGTTTCAGGCCATTTGGGGTGACACGAACTACTCTAGGGTGGAGTTGACCCTCTTCTTCGTGTTGAGGAAGGAATTGAATGGTTGAGTCTCCTTCAAATCTACTTTCCTATGGTCAAGAAACAACACAAAAGCATTAATAGCATAGGCAGCTTCTCGTGATGAGGCCCTTTAAATAAAATGAATACATAGGTGCCATAATGACTAGGAAATCAATAAAGTGAACAAAATATATTAAACCTATGCCAGATTCATAAATATTGTTATAAACATAGCAATAAAGAGTATAGCTATCTATATAATGGACTAATTGTATGAAATAATGCATGGAAACAAGAGATTAGTGCAAAATACCTTAATGGAAATAACTTGCATAAAACCCTAATTATATTGGTCAATGTCTCTAAAACATGATATGAACCACTAAAATGCTAGATATGACCTAATAAAATATAATGCAAAAAGAACAGTAAGGAGACCTATCATCGATTGAAAACTATGGCTCAGATGAGCGATCTGCACTGTACACCACTGTTGTCAGTCGTGGTGAGCAACAAGATAGCTTTGCCCTACAAATTAAGGGTTGTGGGCTTGATCCTTCTTCTCCAATTCATGATCAAGGGTTGCCTTTAATGTCCTCTGATTGATTTGGTAGTTGGATTGTGCAGTTGGGCCTCCATTTGCCCGAATTTGCATTTCTTGGCATTCTAGCTCCTTAGGGCATCCATGGCATGAATTTTCATGATGCTTGATGAATTGATGATTGATTGGCAACAAATATCTCTTAGTACACTCAGGTGAGTCTACAATTTGATAGGGCTTCGCTGCTTTAATCTCCAATTCTCTCTCTCTTCTATTTCAATAGCGCTTTGCTATCAAAATGCACTTTGTGTCTTACCCTAATTGAAGGGGTACTTATAGGATTACCCAAGGGTTAAGGGTGGCTTCATGGAGAATACAATATCAAGAAGAGATAGTTGGGATAGTTGGATTGGAAGCTTCCATCCTTTAATCACCTTCTTCTAGAACAAATGGTCATTCAAACCGATTTGGCTTGGATGAAGGCCAACTGAACTTCAGTTTAGAGCACTGGTGGTAGTTGTGGTCTAGCCTATAAACTATAGGTGTTAGTCATGGTTCAGACTGTAGACTATAGGTCTCAACCACGGTTTATACTGATTAGGCCAAGGAGCATAAATTGAGTGGTTAGAACCACTACTCTATCTTGAAGTCTATCCAAGATCTTCCATATGGTCTTGTAGCATGTCCCATATGAGTAGTCACCCTCAACATGACACGTTTTAGGTGTCTACAATAATATATATTTGTTAGAAACAATAATTTTAATGTGCATTTAGGCATCAAAGTAGTTTTTGCATATAGTTGCATTTACATATAACACATTTCCATTTAAAAATAATTCATGCTTTTTGGTGTATTGCATCTCTTGTCTGCATATGAAATATTAAAAGCATAAATTAGTGTGCATTCTAGGGTTATATATTTCTATTTTTATTAATCTAAGTAGGAACAACATTTAAAATAATAAAATTACCCCCGTACTTGGTGATTCAAGGCGGAGGAGTAGACGAACCCTCCTCTATTTAGAGAGCGGTCTTAAGCGGTGTACTCTACTTCCTTTGGGAAAATTGATATTTTGATGTTGGATTCTGATTTAGATTGATGAAAGCAGTTATTTTATCATATTGTATGAGCATAATAGAAAACTAAAAACTTTTAAAAGGAATCACACACTACACGTTACACTTTTAACAGTAATGGTTGGATTTCATCACCAACCATTTCTTGAGATCTAGTGATGGTGGGTTTCATCTCCATCCACCAATATCTACCCCTAGACACCATAGGTTATCCCTGAGCAAACTTTCTAGATTTCATCACCAGTAAAAAACTTGTTGCCCATTCCTAGCCATACTATTCATCCGTTTTAATTCAAAATAGTGCATTCAAACACACAAAACCAAAATAAAAAAAATGGAAAAACATTAAAAGGAGATAATTAATTAATGAGGTAAGATACAATTGTTTTTAAATCATAGCATTGATTTTCTTCACTTAATTTCTATGAATTTCCATTTTTGCATTTTTGTTACAACACATTTTACATTTGGTTTAGTAGCTTATGGTCTTAACAAGAAATCAAAAAAATATATTTAAACCAAAATAATACATCTATGGACTATCCATCTTCATTTCCTATTACTTATGTGTTAAATATCATCAGTATGGTTAAGAGAGATTGCACATATTTTTTAGCATACCCATCACACATTGTATAGACTACTAATGTCTCGCATAGATATACCTCCACTTCTCACCTAAAATTGACTATAACATTACTCACATAGACATGGCCCAAGTAGAAGCTTTCTACAAATCATCTAATTATATTTTTTAGACTATCCATAAGAATCCGAATCAAGATCCTTCTTTATAGTAGAAACTTGTTCCTTCCCAACCATCCAACTTCACCCAAGTGTACACTAACCCTCTTTTTGAGGCATCAGTTGCACCTTCATCCCATTTCTCCATTTCCCAACCATCATGTGCTCCTAGAACTTCATATGTATCCACATATACCAACCCCTTGTATGAAGCACAAGTCAAATTTGCTTCACAAGTGCTCATTTCATCTAATCATGTTGCAATTTCCATTGCCACTTGTCCCCCATCCACATATTATGTTCCATCTTCATCCATACCTTCTAATTATGATATGGAAATTAATGAAGTATGGGAACATCTAAACAAATTGCTTAAGCAGTAGATAACTCAACAACAAGTTCAAGTGAACCCTAGGTCTCAACCAATTTCCACTAAACCCACCTTCATCACACAAATTCCATCATAGGTACCACAATATTTTGTGGTTTCCATTATAACACCTCCATCCACCCATACACATTTCATTCCCATAGGCCAACACAACCATAGTCCTCATGCATTGTCCCTTTCTCAATAGTCACCATCATTTCTCAATCAATCTCATCGATTCCAATCCACTCCACCTATCCATCATCATCTTGTCACTCCACAACATCTTTCCACCCCTTCACATAATCATCAAGTGATTCAGGGCTTTAACATTCTTGGGAAAGACCTTATAATTAAGGTTATGCAACAACAAATTGATAATTTGATACAACATACTCTTGGTTACAATAACCAAAATTCAACCTTATGTCAATTAATCAATCAACCAATTCACCCTTTGGTACCATCACCACCATATCCGACAGACTTCATGGTACTAAGGTTTGAAAAGTTCAAAGGAACTTAGGATCCTAAAGAGAACGTGAGGATCCTCATGTCATCCACCACATCATAAATCACTCCATCCAATCCTTCATCAAAATCTTCCATTCTTGAGGAGTTTCCCATCACCAATTCCAATCAAGCATCCACTTCTACACATTCATTATCATCATCATTGACTACATGTACATATGGTCAGACTCAATCCATGCCATCCACATCAGCATCCCCTTAATTACTCACAACAATTCCTTCGTAACCAAATCCATATCCATCATCTAACGTTTCACAAGTTGAATTATCGAACTATGAGATACCCAAATCTTCCCCATCATCCAAGCCATTAGCCAACCATGAGCCTCCCATGTCCACTTCATCCTCATCATCCCAAGTTGAGGTCCACCTCACCAACCCCGATATTGGTGAATATGTGGTCCAAGATATCATAATAAAACCGCTCAATATTCCAACTACTAAGGATTTTGGTCACCCATGTGACCCATCGTTATCTATAGGAATGGTGTACAATATGGGTTTAGTGCCTAATAGCATAAATTTTATGTATAGGGGGCATAATATTTTTCTAATCCTACTCCCCCAGAAGAACACAAATAACCACTACCTTCCAATATCCAAAAGATGACAGGTTTTCCATCTAACTATTTTCACAGACATAATTGGCAAAGACATGGCTTAAGCTGATATGAACAAGGAGTGCCTCAGCCTATTGATGTTCCTTATCAAGAAGTGCATGACCATTCAGGTCTAGGTTACCACCCACTTCCCACCATCTCTTCTTTTGAACAAGCCTTCCAGAGGCTTAATCTGAATTCAGAAGAAGAAGCCCTCCACCTTGATGACTTTGACGAGGAAATGTATGAAGAATTTGACCTCATGTTGATAGATTCTGATGAATCTGAGGAGGAATCAAAGCCCATAATTCTCCACACCAAAAAATGTGATTTTTATCTCAGAATGTTTCCCATCCATGAGCTCATATTTAGCTTGCTTCTTCCACAAGAGTGAGCTAAACCTACCGATGAACCACCACCTCCATCTCATTAATCCATCTCATTAGCCAAAATTGTAACATATGTATATAATGCAAAAAAAAAACATAAAACCAACAAAAATATTTTTTTTATGCATTTCATGTAAAAAAACATTTAGTTAAGTGCATTTATTTGTGTTTCTTGATGTTGTCCAAGTTTACTAAGGTCCTAGCATCGGTTATTATGATCTATCCATACCATCCATTTTTCCTTCTCCATTTTCCCTTAAGTCAACATGAATCCTACTGACTTATTCACTCCACTCCGTAATCCATATGATTTGGCAAAGCCAATTCCAATTGACATAATCCTTATTGATATGGACCGAATTTCCTTGCCACCTTCCTTTTTTGATTTTGTCCTATATGAGAAATTTTTAAGAGATTCAACCAACTACATTCCTCCATCCCCTCCACTTTCACCTTCACCCTCAAATCCTAAGGTTTTCTACGTAAACATAGATGAGAAAAAGTCAGAAAAATTTTATGACATCATAGATGATATTTATTTGATCCCAATGCCCCATCAACTTGCGAAAGGTTCTCACATTTCAATTGAAGATACCATCGATGTGGACCTTAGTTTAGATAAAGATAATTCCCAAATTTTCAAAATTGGCAAAAGCTTATCCAATGATGAACAAGAGCTATTAATTGCTCTCCTCATGAGAAAGAAAGGTATTTTTGCATGCCTTGTCTTAACCCTAACTTGGTTGTCCATAATATTACCTTGCACCCTGATGCTAAGCCGGTGAGATAAAAACTTGGAAGGAGGCATCCTAGCATTGCCTTATTGGTCAAATAAGAGCTTAAAAAACTATTATATGTGGGTTTCATTGTACCCATTGACTATCCTGAGTGGCTCTCAAACATGGTGCCCATTCGTAAGCCTAATGGGGTGATGCACGTTTGCAATGATTTTTGAGATCTTAACAAAGCGTATCCTAAGGATGACTTTCCTCTTCCAAATATTGATACTCTTGTTGACACTTGATCTAGCCATAAAATGCTTTCTCTCATGGACAATTTTTTAGGATACAACCAAATTTGAATAAATCCTGATGACCAACACAAAACAACATTCACTACACCGTGGGGGACTTTTTGTTATAAAATGATGCCCTTTAGCCTTAAAAATGTAGGTGCCACTTATGAACGTGCCATGACATACATTTTCCATGGTTGTATGCATAATATTATCAAATATTATGTGGATGATCTCTTAGCAAAATCCAAAACTCGACAAGAGCACATTGGTGTATTGGAAAAAGTTTTTGATTGACTAGAGCATAATGTATGTTGCAAAAATTTATTATTATTAACATAAACCATTCACCAATATGCAAAAATATCAAATCATTCATCCACAATACATTATCCACAATAAAAATCCACAAATGAGAGAGAGATAGATAATACCCTTAAGGTAGGGAAACACCAATAATAATCCTTAAGGAAGGAATAACTCCACAAGATATCCCAAGATGAGAGGGCACTTCATGGGCACGATGATTACATAAGATTCTTCTTCAATGATATGAATACAATGACAAATATCTCTTCTTTATATATCCATCTTCTTATTCTACTTTGGGGAGCCTACTACTAATATAATATTATATTATAATATTATATTATATTATAATATAATATAATATTATAATACAATCAACCTTGGGTTATGTGTGGCCCATGCCAACCCTTATAAAATATAATAATATATCCTCAAGTATCTATTCCTAGGTACCCTACCATGCCACTCTCCTTAAAAATGTTTCATCCTCGAAACATATGAAGAAACATGATAATATGATTCACTAAGCAATGTTAGCAACTGGTACCAATCTCGATCATCCATCCATCCAAGTAAAGTACCAATCTCGATCATCCATCCATCCAAGTGAAATAGGTTGATTTTGGTATGCCATTTTGTTACTTGAGTATCCAAATCTTCTTTGTTGGCTCCATGCTTCTATTGTTGTATTTTTATAACTTGAATGATGGGTTCACTTGTTCCTTGATGCTAACAGGTACCAATCTCGATCATCCATCCATCCAAATGAAATAGGTTGATGTTGGTATGCCATTTTGTTACTTGAGTATCCAAATCTACTTTGTTGGCTCCATGCTTCTATTGTTGTATTTTGATAACTTGAATGATGGGTCCACTTGTTCCTTGATGCTAATGAACCACTCTGAAAACCATGATCGCTATGCTTTCTCTGCCAAAAACTGCTATAGTTGGTGCCCTTTTGATTCCATGTAGAACCATAATATTTTTGCCTTGAACCATGCCCTCAATATTGTTATTGCTCATGGTGATGTGGATGGTGATATGGTGCAACCTTAACTTGATGCTCTACCTTCTTTGAATTCTCAACATTTGGTTCCATTGTTTGAAATTCTTCTACACATTGTTCTTTCATGTTCTCTTTGTTTGGTGTGTCCTTGTGCTCTTCTATCAAAGCTTCCTCGGACTTTTTTACTGTTTTCCTTAAATCAACTGTTACTACTTCTTCCATGGACTCTTTTGTTGCTATTGCCTTCTTGGATTTTGTTTCAAGTTCTTCAATTTATTTCTCTACAACCACTTCTTTATTTTCCTTGGATCCTTACTCCTTAATCTGAGAAATATCCTGCAATGTTATCTTCTTTTTCTTGTACCATAACTTCATAAATTTTTTTTGCACATTAATGTTAACAGTACCCAAAGAATCTAACCAAGGATAACCAAGAACAATATCCTTATCATCCATCTCAATAGCATAGAAATATGAATGTAAAACATATTTATCCATGGTGATCTTCAAATATTCAAAAATATAAACATGCTCACCCTCTAGTTGTATGTCCTTAATTTTTGTTGCTTGAACTTGCAACTTCTTAGCCAAAGCAATATTAATAAAATTATATTTGCTACCAGGGTCAATGGAAATAATAACATGTTCCTTTTGAATGCTTCCATGAACCTACAAAATAGAAATTTTAGTTGAATTTAAACCTTTTTTATTCTTCTCTTGCTTTTGTAAATCCAACGATGTACCTTCTATATTCCTCTCATTATCTTCCCTAAAATTTTCCTCTTTCTCCTTGAGTAATTTTATTTATTTCTCATAGTCTTCATTCTATTTCTTGAAAACTTCTCAATCTCTTTGTATTTCATTCTGCTCATTTTAAATACCCTGTAGTTTCTTTTCAAGGTCTTTGATGATATCCATTAGGCTATCTATATAATATGGATCCCATTTACTTAAGAATGCATGCTCTATTTCATCCCAAGTGTATTCATTATTCCTTTATTTACAAAAAAAATTCAACCAAGACCAAGCTTCCCCTTCAAGACTCAATTGAAGGCTGAATTTCAAGAAATAATTATTACAATGTAGAGATCTAAAAAAAATTCACCATTCTCTAGCATCAATATCATTTTCTCTAGAAAAAAAATTGGAGTACCATTGTTCATGCCCTAATGCAACTAGGGTTTTTTGATAATATATATCATGTCCTTATGCAAACTAGGGTTTTAAGGAAATAAATATCTTCCTACTAATTTGAAGCAAAAAATTCACATAGACAACTAAATTTGTAATTTTTCTTCTAAACAAAGTAAAGTGCAACTGATTTGCTTACTCGAACTAAACAAATTTTATCTTTTGAAAAATTCACAACTTAAATTTGTCACTACCTTTGTTCCAGATAGCTGACTTTAGAATATCGTATCTCCCTCAATACTACTCAGATTCCTTCATATGACCACACATTTTAAAGTTCTTCAAATTCTGCACAAACTGATCTAAGAATCGCCTAAATCGGGTAAACTTTCACAGAGATATAACTTCTGAAAGATGATATATTTTTCTAGAAAAAAACTATGAAATTAGTCATTATCCTTATTTCGTATGACTAACTTCTAAAGGTCATATATCCCTCAATACTACTTGGATTCCTTCATATGACCACTCATTTTAAATATTTTTAATTTTTCCACAATCAGATCCAAGAATCTCTTGAATCAGATAAACTTGCACAAAGATATGGCTCCAAAAAGATGAGATGTTTTTCCAAAAAAACTTGCAAAATTCATCACCATCCTTTTTCCAGATGATTAACTTCAAAAGGTCGTATCTCCCTCAATATTTTTTAGATTCCTTCATATGACCACTCATTTTAAATCTCTTCAAATTATGCGCAATCAGATCCAAGAATTACTTGAATTGGATAAACTTGCACAAAGATATGGCTCTTGAAAGATGAGATGTTTTTCCAAAAAAAAATTGCCCTAATTTTGCAATTTCACAAAAAATCCCCACTTTGCCAAAATTGTTGCTTTGATACCACTTGTTGTAGAAATTTATTATTATTAACATAATCCATTCACCAATATGCAAAAATATTAAATCATTCATCCACAATACATTATCCACAATAACAATCCACAAATGAGAGAGATAGATAACACCCTTAAGGTAGGGAAACACCAATAATAATCCATAAGGAAGGAATAACTCCATAATATCTCCAAAGATGAGATACCACTTCATGGGCACGATGATTACATAAGATTCTTCTTCAATGATATGAATACAATGATAAATATCTCTTCTTTATATACCCATCTACTTATTCTACTTTGGGGAGCCTACCACTAATATAACATTATATTATAATATAATATTATATTATAATACAATCAACCTTGGGTTATGTGTGGCCCATGCCAACCCTTATACAATATAATAATATATCCCCAAATATCTATTCCTAGGTACCCTACCAATGTAAGGTTGGACCCCAAAAAATGTGTCTTTGGTGTTACCTCTGGAAAACTTCTAGGTTTCATTGTCTTCAAAAGAGGCATTGAGGTGGACCCAAACAAGGTCAAGGCTATCATGTAGATGCCTCCTCCAACAAATTTAAAGGAATTGCATAGATTACAAGAAAAGATCCAATTGATTCATCATTTCATTGTGCAACTTTCTAAAAAATGCAAGTCATTCAATCACCTGTTACAAAAGGGGGTGTCATTTTCATGGACATATGAATGTCAAAAAGCCTTTGATGACATTAAGCGATACTTAGCTTCTCCACCAATCTTAGCTCCTCCTTGTCCGAGGGTCCCCTTATATCTATATTTTTTAGCAATGGACTTTGCATTAGGGACAATGCTTGCATAAAAGAATGAATAAAATTGTGAGTAAGATATATATTACATTATTCAAACATTGGTAAGCTATAAAACCAAATATACTTATGTAGAAAAATTGTACTTATTTGATACGGGATCTGAACCCAAAGTGAAGTTGAATTCATTATTCATGCAATGCTAATATATAATAATATACAAACTAAAAATAGGTGAGAGCGTTATAACAAAGTTCCCAACATGGACAACGCTCGATCATGATTAAATGCACACACTACGAACTGCCAAAGCAATCAAAACTGCTCCCTAACTATGGAATGCAAATCAATATGAGGTATACTATACCTTCACATGTACAAACATGCATGCAAAATAAAAATATGAAGGAATAGGACTTAGGCTAAAATACAAATGCCTAAGTATCCTCAACACTCCTCCCAACCATAGAAGCATTGGACCCCAATGCTCTCAACAAATCTGGAAGGTCACGAGCCATCTGATGGTGAGAGATCCAGCGTGCCTGGTGTGGAAGCTGACCGCGACGGGTGACAAGGTAGGAAGTGGTCGAACCCTATCGAGTCTGATGAGTCTTCATGTCGAAAACTCTATCTGTATCAAGCGAAAGCTGAAATTTAGGTACCACATCTACTGGATGGCTGATGACAGGTGCAGTCTCCAAAGTCGAGTCCTGATATGGCTTCAAAAGATCCACATTGACAACATCATGGATGCCAAGATGTGAAGGAAGGTCCAAACGAAATGCATTCTCAGAGATCTGTTGAATGATGGTGTATGGCCCATAGCGGAGAGGCTTGAGCTTGCTATGTGCCTTCTCTAAAAACATCGTTTGTCCAAGTGAAGCCAAACTCTGTCACCAACCTGAAAAGTATGAGGAACGCGATGCCTGTCCATCGCTTTCTTCTGTTGCTATTGAGTCCTCTGTAGGATCTGTGTCACCTTAGCCTAGAGGCTCTACAAATGTTGTATGAAAGAGGTTGCCTTATCTTGCTCCTTCTCCATGTGTGCAGTGGTGGGAGAGGGCAAGGCAAGAGGTAACTCATAAGGTGCAAGTGGCTGAAATCCGAGACAAACCTCAAAAGGTGAATGTGTTGTGGAGCTATGAACCACTCTATTATATGCATGCTCAATGTGAGTGAGGCTCATATCCCACTTAGCCGGTGAGGTGTGGTGGTAGATCCTCAAACTCTGTATTAGTGTGCGATTCACAACTTCAGTCTGCCCATCTGACTGAGGGTGGAAAGCCATGGAAAAATTAAGGGAAACTCCCAAAATTTTCCACAAGGATCTCCAAAAGTGTCCCACAAAATGTGGATCTCTATCAGAAAAAATGCTAGTGGGAAGACCAAAGGATCGCCACACTATCTCAAAGAACAACTATGCCAAATCAGGTGTTGTACTAGTCTTCCTGCATGGAATGAATTTGGCCATCTTACTGAATCGGTCCACAATCACAAAAACACTGTCATGCTGCCTCACTATCAAGGGAAACCCACTCACCAAGTCCATGGATATGCTCTCCCAAGGACGTGAAGGAATGGGCAAAGGAACACTCAAGCCCAACTTCCTATTTGCTGATTTGGAGCGACAACATACGACACATTGTCTCAAGAATCGCAGGACATCTCTCTGCATGTGAGGCCAGTAGAAGAACCATTGTAAGTGGTGGAGTGTTTTTTGTTTTCCAAAATGACCTCCATAAAGAGTTGAGTGGGCTTCTTTGATGAGAGAAACCCTATGCTCTTGTGGTACACAAAGTTTGTCTAACTTGTACAAAAGTCCATCCTTCATATGATAGTCCTGAAAAGGAGTGAGGTTGGAAGATGAAGGGTGTACAAGATGATGGTGAACCTTGCTGAAATCTGAATCAAGAGCATAAAGAGGTGGCCAAGTCTGAAATCCAATATGGGAGGTAGTCACAATTGTTGTCAAGGCTTGAGCCATGGGTGGATGACTCAAACAATCAACCACTGTATTAGTTGTTCCTTTCTTGTACTTGATGACCAAGTGGAACTGTTGCAAGTAAGTGGCCCACTTCATGTGTCTAGCTTCTTCAATCTTGGTTTGTGACTGAAGAAACTTGAGAGGCATGTGATCTGTGTGGACAATTGTTTCTTTCCCAAGAAGATAATGTCTCCAATATTTGATGGCTTGGACCAAAGCATACAACTCTTTGTCATATGTGGAGTAGTTTCTTTTGGCAGCTGAGAAGGTCTCGAAATGGTATGCCATGGGGTGTCCATTTTGCTTCAAAACTGCTCCCATTGCAAACTGTGAGGCATCTATCTCTATCTCAAATGGATGAGAAAGGTTGGGAAGGACAAGAACAGGGGCAGTGCACAGTTTGTGTTTCAAAGTCTCAAAGGCTTGGTCATGTTCCTTGATCCAATGAAATCTAACTTTGGCTTTCGTGAGATGGTGCAAGGGATGAGCAATGGTAGAGTAGCCAGGTATGAACTTACGATAGAAATTTGCAAGTCCAAGGAAACTCCTAAGATCAGTGACAGAGGAGGGAGTTGGCCAATTTTGGAGTGCTTCTACCTTTGCGGGATCTACATGGATTCCTTGCTAATTTATTATGAAGCCAAGATAGGAGATTGAAGTTTGAGCAAATGAACACTTAGGAAGGTTAGAAAAAAGTTGGTTCTTCTCAAGGGTGTGGAGAACCTGATCTAGGTGTTGCAAGTGTACCTTCCAAGTAGTAGAATATACAAGGATATCATCCAAGTATATGATCACAAAGTTGTCTAGGCAATCCCTAAACACTTCATTCATCAACCTCATAAAGGTTGCAGGTGCATTTGTAAGACCAAAGGGCATCACCAACCACTCAAAGAGCCCAAATTTAGTCTTAAATGTTGTTTTCCAAGTGTCTTCTGCTTGAACCCTTACTTGATGGTAACCACTCTTAAGATCAATTTTAGAGAAAAAATTTACCCCTTGAAGTTGATCTAGCAAGTCATCAATGCGAGGGAGAGGATATCTATTTTTTATTGTTATTTTGTTCAATGCACGAAAATCAATACAAAGTCTCCATGAGCCATCCTTCTTTAGCACCAAAAGAATAGGGGAAGCACAAGGAGAAGTGCTAGGCTTAATGAATCCTTTTGCCAACAAGTCCTCAATTTGGTGTTTGATTTCATCCATATGTAACACTGATTGTCTGTACATGGGTGCATTTGGAAGTGATACACCTAGAATGATTTCAATGCTATGATTAATATCTCTCTCCGGTGGTAGAGTGGTGGGTTCATTAAACACAATCTGATGTGACTGTAGAATCTTTTGAAGT
Source organism: Wollemia nobilis (assembly GCA_028583015.1). Lineage (NCBI taxonomy): Eukaryota > Viridiplantae > Streptophyta > Pinopsida > Araucariales > Araucariaceae > Wollemia > Wollemia nobilis. Next base: position 40,359 of record JAQPPZ010016193.1, read on the forward strand.
GAAGCATTCTTTGTGTGGAACTTAGAAGTTTGTGCTTGATCTTCTTTTTGTGTGGGTCTTATGAATATGAGTGCCAACTCTTGTGCTTGATTTACTGCTTTGCGAGCTTACCTACAACTTAGCACTAGATTAGATGTGTCCTTAGTGCATTCCACCAGATATTGTTTGTTATCCAATTCCAATGTGTAGGTGTTCTTTTTAGCATGGTATATAGCATTCCTATCATATTGATAGGGTTTACCCAACAACATTCCACAACAATCCATATCTGTGACATCACACTTAACCTTATCCACAAATTTATCACCAAAGGCAAAGGACACGGTGCAAGTGTGTGTGATGTCTGAAGTAGAGTCAACATCCTTCCACCCAAGTGCATAGGGTTGAGGATGTGGTTTGGTGGGGAGCTTCAACTTCTTGACAATGGATCTCGCAATCAGATTTTTCTGCGAGCCATTGTCTATGATACAATCAACAAAAACATTGTGTGTAAGGTGGGCCTTAGTGACAAACAAATGGTCACGACCCCCATGAGCAGAAACATTTGTCATAAGGGTAACCTTATTGAGTTTTCCCTTCAAAGCAGGGTATTCTTCCTCTCTCCCTGTAGCCACAATGGGGCCATCTTGTGTGCCCTCATTTGACTTTACAAAAAGGGATTTCTTCTTCATTCTCCCAAGTACAAAATAATTAGCTTTGGTATGACCATTCTTTTTACAATAAGTACAAGACAATGTAGAAGAAGAAGAATTTTTAGAGCTAGAAGAGGAAGAATGGGATTTAGATGAATGGGGAGGAGTAGAAGAATTAGGGGAAGAGAAGTTCTTCACCTTTGGTTGGTGCTGATTTGAACCTTTGGATGAGCTTTCCTGTGACTGTCGTGCTTTGTAGGAACCACCAACTTTCTCCTCCGCTAAGATGGCATGCTTGAATGTCGATGACAATGAGACAAATGGAATGAATTTCATCTCCCTCATTATAGGATCATGCAACCCACTTACAAATTTTTCAATAAGCTCTTCTTCTGAAGAAGTGATACCAGAAAGAACTCTAAGCTTATTGAACTAAAAAATGTAATCAGAAACTGGCATATTAAAACCTTGCTTTAACCTATACCATTTGATCCTTAGATCTGCCTGGTAGTTAGGTGGAAAAAATATTTCTTTCAAAAGTGCCACTAATTCCTTCCAATTGTTGACCTTAGTTGTACCATCAGAAACCAACATTTGTGCTAAACCTGTAAGTCTCACCTTTGCCAAAGGTAATTGGTCTTCAGGTTCGAGCTCGGCATATGAGAACCAAGTCTCCATATCCAAGATCCAAGTAGACAATACATCAGGATTACGGGATCCATCATAAGGTTTTACATCACATTTGATTTTGTTGGTAAATTTATTATTGTAGATTTTGACATCTTGTGGAGAGGTAGCTACAACAATATCTTTTACTCTATCCATTAAGTCGCCAACAACAGTGGCAATGTTGGCTACTTGTTGAGCAAGATCATTTGCCATTTGTTTTCTAGTGTATGCCAGTATATGAGGGTTTTCAAAAAGAATTCAAACACAATTGCCTTCTTCTCAAAATTTGCAATTTAGGGTGAGTTTAAGTGCAAAAATTCAACTTCTTTCTCCAAAATTTTCAAAAATTGCACTTTAAAACTCAAAAACAATTTCCCTAATGCAAAGTATTTGTTGACCAATGGAGTGAAAATATTAATTTTTGCAAAATAATGAGAAATGCAAAAATATGACAAGATTTCACCTCCCAAAGTTGCTTCCAAGTTGCACCAAACTATCAATATGAACCATCAAATAGTCATCCAGGTGTCAAACAATCAATATGAACCATCAAACAGTCATCCAAGCATCAAACAGGTTGTCATGGCATCACAAGACTATCACTGGGTGTCACGTGACATTACTAGGCATAACTAGGCATCACTGGGCATCACTGGGCATCACTGGGCATTAACTGAGCATCGTGGGTATCACATGGCCATCACTGGACGTCACACAGTGTCACAGGGCCATCACAAGACATCAAATCATGTTGTGGGGCGTCGAAGAGTCCATCGTAGGCATCAAGCATGTTGTCATGGGCATCAAAAAGGCCATCATGGGGCATAAAATAGTTTTATTTTCCATGCAAAATATCATGTCGTGTGACCATCGATTGATTTTATCCACGCACAAAAATTAAAATGTGCTTTTATTTTGTTACCATTGCGTCCCAATTAATTATGCTTTGCAACTTAGCACATCAAAAAAACATTTTGACTCCAAACTTTAGCAATTCCAAAATAAATCTTGCCTTAATAAAACATGTGGGAGACAATTTACTGGGTAGATTCTTGTTTGTCGCATTTCTTACAATGTTGTTGTTGGAAACCAATTTCTCATCCGCTAGAAAATGAGGTCACCGAATTAAATCTATTGGTTGAAACTTAGGTCAAAAAAATAAATAAATAATTTTATGTTCACCGCACTATTTTGATCTTCAATGGACACTTTTAAATAATGGAATCGCACGTCCTAAACAACGATCCAAACCTTCATGGACAAAATTATTACGTCGATCAAGAATGCATGACTTAAATTACCAGTGCCTTTTGCAATATGTAAAATTTATCACCGAAATGGACTCATCGTCGGAGGACCAATTAATACGGCAATAAAAATCAAATCGAAGACCTTAATAAAACATAAGGTTTCATCGTGATGCAAAAATAATTCATGCTGGATATTCTTGAGCTCGCTACTACAACGGCTTGGAGCCCGGATTTGATCTCCACAAGGTGTACAGTCTACCTGCAAGTGAGGCAAATAAGGTTACTCGTTCAGATTAACCCTCTAACGTCTCCATCAAGAAAAATGGATGCAATGAAATGCTACCCTCTACACCATGAGCTTCACAAATTATGCTGTTGGTCGGAATCAAATTTCTCATAGTCATAAAATAGGATTTGCTCCTTATCTTTGAATATCAGTGATACGGGATCTGAACCCAAAGTGAAGTTGAACTCATTATTGTGCAATGCTAATAAATAACAATATACAAACTAAAAGTAGGTGAGAGTGTTATAACAAAGTGCCCAACATGGACAACACTCTATCATGAAAATCCCAACCCAAAGCAATCAAACTACTCCCTAACTATGGAATGCAAATCAACGTGAGGTAACCTTCACGTGTACAAATGTGAATGCAAAATAAAATTTAAGGAAGAGGACATAGGCTAAAATACAAATGCCTAAGTATCCTCAACATTAGTACTGGTTTTTACCACTAAGAAACTCAGACATTATATGCTTAGTCACACAACATATGTCATAGCTAGAGAAAATCCTTTACGTTATATGATGTCTCGCACTTACAATAACACCCACACTACTAAATGGATAATGCTTCTTACTAAATTTTATCTTGAGTTCATTAGCCAAAAATCCATTAAAGGTCAAATCATAGTTGATCAGCTTGTGAAAGCTCCACCACCTAGTGATCATCCCTTGATTATTGAGCTCCCATATGATTTGGTATTCACTATCACTAAACAAAAATAAGATGGCATTCCAAAGGAAGATGCCAATATCACACTATTCTTTTATGGTTCTAAGTGTGTGAAAGTTCAAGGTGCTAGAGTCATATTTCATACACCCTAGGGGGTACCTATTACCTTACCATTCAAGCTTGACTTCCAATGCACAAACAACATTGTAGAGTACGAAGCCTTAATCTTAGATCTTCAATCAGCTATAGCTATGGGTATAAAGCATATCAAGATATTTGGTGATTCTAAACTTTTTGTCAAGCAAATTAATGAAGAATACCAATGCAAAGAACCTACCATTAAGCTTTACCATGAAGTAGTAATAAAATTTCTCTCTAAGTTTGATTGGTATGAAATCAATAGTTTACTATGTTTGACTAATAGATTTGTAGATTTTATGGCCTCTCTTGGATCATTGATTACAAAGGACTCCTTAGGATAGGTACAACCTCTAATTATCACAACAATATCTAAATTTGCAATTGTTCATGTTGAATCTAAGGATGAAAAGGATGTTTACTTTATCCATACGGATCCATATGAACCTTGGTCAAGCCAAATAGTAGCCTTTATCAAGTTTGGAACACTCTCATCTGACATGTCTCGAACTATAAAATGCACTTTCAATAAAAATATAGCTCATTTTGTTCTCTTGGGGGACTTGTATAAACGTAGTTATGATGGAATCCTCCTTCATTGTCTCGAGTCTGCTAAGGTACAAAGAGCCATAGGTGAAGCTCATGATGGTACTTACGATGGTCATTTTAGTGGGATGGCCATCACAAATCATATTCTACACATAGGTTATTATTGGCCCACCATGGAACGAGACTATTGCACCTATGTCAAATAATGTAAGCAATGTAAAGAGCATGCTAATTTAACTCATGTGCCATCATAAGTATTACAACCTATTCAAATACTTTGGCCCTTTTCACAATGGGGTCTAGATTTAATTAACAAAATATCATCTCCTTCCTTGGGATAACATACATTCATCATCACAGCCATTGAATACTTTACAAAGTGGGTTGAGGCAGTTCCTCTAACTAGTACAACGGGACCTAGAATTGTGGAGTTTATTTTTTATGATGTCATTTATCATTTTGGTATCCCCTCAAAAATCATCTCTGACAATGGTAAGTCTTTCAAGAAAAAGGATGTTTGAGGATTTTACGAGAAATATAACATCCAACACAATTTCCTGACTCCTTATTACCCACAAGCAAATGGAAAATTTGAGGCTACCAACAAGACCTTAATTGCTATTCTCAAGAAACTTATTAAAGAAAATTATAGAGATTGGCATACAAAAATTCCCTTAGCATTATGGGCTTATCGAACAAGCATCTACACACCTATTGGGGCAACACCATTTTCATTGGTCTATGGAGCCAAAGCAATTATGCCTCTTAATATTGAGATCCCCTCAAAAATTTTATTATAGGAATTCATATATGACGACACTACTAGACAAGCACATCTTGACCAAATCATACTTCTTGATGAGAGGTGAGTCAATGCTCTAGAGCATTTACGATTTTATCAAGACTGCATTAAGCATGCTTAAAATACTAAATTTCATCTACATGAATTCCAAGTAGGAGATATTTTCCTTAAATAAAATCAATAAAACACCAATGCATTACCGCATCTTCATGATAAATTCATGGCTAATTGGTTAGGTCCATACATTGTTATGCAAAGAGTGGGTAACGGTACTTATAGGCTTACCAGTCTAGATGGAGAGGAAGATCTCGAACCACTTAATGTTATACACTTGAGAGCATTCTATGCTTAATGATATTTATATTTATATATGTATATATACATGGCTAATACACAAAAACATTGCACTTCATTTGCACATATTTCATTTAAAAACAATTGCATTCACACATTTCATTCACACACTCCATTCCACAAATTGCATTTCATTCATTCCACCCACATTTACATTTCATATTAGGGATCATTTATTCATTTTAAGGTTTTAATTGGTCCAATAAAATCATGTTGCCTTCATCAGGGGCACCTTCACAAACATCATCCACACTATTCCACCAAGCCAAATTGTTATTTTCCTTCACGTATCCATAATTCTTATGTGTTTTCAATCACTCAGCCACTCCTAGTGTTTTTAGAAAACCACAAATACATGTCGAGTTATTTTTTTAGGACCATTACACATCTTCACTAAGAAAATATTGAGTTCTAGGAATTGACTCTAAAGCATTCTTGAACCAATCACAATTTCACATATTAAAAACATATTGTTTCAAATAGGGATAACACCATACCTGGTTTGAACCTCAAAGTAAAAAATGAATCCTCACCTATCTCATCATGCAACATATTCCACAAAAATTGTGGTTTTCACCACTATCACAAATTTCAAAATAAAATAAAGAGTAGGGGAAAATCCCTCAAAAACTCTAACTTTTTTACACATCACAAACCACTAATCATTGGGTTGTAAGGATCGTACTACATTTCTAGTCAGACGATTAGGTAGTCATACCCAAAACTTAAGAGATCAAATCCTTGGACTATGAAGATAGCCTCCATCAGAGTTATAGATGCTTGATTGGCAATGGAGTATACTCATGCATGGTGACACGTCTCTTTTAAAGAGATCTTTGATCACACGTAAGGACAATCTAGCTTCTTGGTCTCATCCATAATGGGTCATGCCCAATTTACTAAAGATGATTTAATGAACTCACTTTCACACACACACACACTGGTTCTTGATTACCTTGAGTCAGTACCATGCTCATGATTTGGTAAATTAATTCATTGCACACACATTTGGTCCTAGAGGTATTAAACAATTTTAGTGAGTTTGTTTGATACCACTAGTATATCTGAGTCTACAAAATAGTTAGTTTTCCATATCAACATCCATATCTTCTTCTATATCAACATACATATTTGTTTCCATTTCAACATCCATGTTATTTCATGAATATTTTACCCCACATACCACCAATTTTGGTGTCCTTGATTAAACAATAATGCTAAAACATGGTCAAGCAAATTCTAAACTATGAACGATCATTAGAACATTTGCATCCCATAACTTGCATTAATCATCCATAACACATTACAACTTGCATTAATCATTCATATACATATGAATTCACTCAAAATCATTCATATAAAAACATGCACACAAAAGCATAACACAAAAGTAAAAGCCATGTATATATATCGCATATACAATGAGTGCCCAAAAAGACTACATACAATGGAGCACCAAGGATCATATAAAAAAAGTGCATCTAAGTAATAGCTAACACCTATGAGAGGATCCATGTGACGCTGAAGAAGCCCTAGACCTAGAATTATGCCTAGACACACTAGGCCTAGCGGACCCAAATATGGATGTGTAACAACCCACTATAACAACCTAGGTCCACTCACCTGGTTGTCAAAAACATAAATTCAAAAAAAAATTTAACCCAACACAAACGTCACACATTAACTTAAGCACATCCAACTTTGAATTAGTACTAAGGCATAGATGTTCACACTTCAATATTTTATATCATTGTAGACAGCATCTCAAGTGGTTGGGACCAGTCATCTTCTCATGGTAGCTTGCCATTTATGAGATACTCTCTCTCTTTTCTTGAGTTCCTAGATATCGGCATGGGATTGTCCTTCCAGGGCCCATAACACCTAGAAGGGTGGATGCACTATTTCTCCATCTCATAGCATGGAGGACTTGGATCTATGATCCAAATCTTCTCCTATTGGTCCACTGACCCAATTAACATAGTTTAACCTTTAGGTCCATGCTTGAGTTAGTGTAGCTATGCCAGTGCTTGATTATTGACCTTCACCTAAGGTATTATCAGGGTCCACCAATTCTTTGGTTTATTAGACTAGGTGTCCTAGAACAACTTCTAGTTGATGGTAATATTGCCCATACCATCTACCATTGGACCTTCCAACCTTAAGGATTAGCTCCCTAGTGTTGAGTTTAGTTGGCAATTCTGCAATCGGTTAGGTTCTTGATAACCCTCATGTACTACATCATGTGATAACCTAGAATGATGTCCCATTCCATCATTCATTACTCTCAATAGCATGGGATACACTGATCCTTCTACTAGAGAACCATTGACCCCGAATCACGATAGTCGCCTCTACAAACTATCGGACTGGGTGTTGACTCTTTATTTAATAAGGTATTTCATCCTTCTTGATGAAATTCCATTCTTCATATTTTATGAGAACATCCTTCTTGATGTTTTTATTTCGTCCATTTTGATGGTTTATTATTTGTTTCCAACATTCTAGAATATTCTTTTGTTTCCAAGTTATATGTATTTCTCTTATCATTGTATAGATTCCATACTCAATCCAAAAAGTTCTTGTAATTTTACTTCTTATGTATGCTATTAAAATAAATAATTTTAAAATACTCTTGTAGAATTCTACTTACAAAACATGTTACTGATTATACAATTCAGCTTTTAAACACTTTCATTAAAAAAAACTTACAATCTTTAAACTTTCGAAATACAAATTTAAAGAAAAGCTCTATCTAACAAATAAAAGAGATTTTAAACAATCTTCAAGAAAAATATCTAAATAGAGAGAAGCTTTATAATGATATTACGAAATACCTCTACATAATATTCTAAAGTCATTTTCAATAGTTGGTTTAAATAAAAATCACTCACTCCCATATTTATTGATAACACTCTAAGGTCAACATGGTATAGCACTCTAAATTTAATATCATTTATTATAATTTTAAAATACTCTCGTAGAATTCTACTTACAAAGCATGCAACTGATTATACAATTCAGCTTTTAAACACTTTTATAAAAAAAAAAAGCGCTTACAATCTTTAAACTTTCGAAATACAATTTTAAAGAAAAGTTCTATCTAACATATAAAAAAGATTTTAAACAATCTTTAAAAAGTTCTAAATAAATATAAGCTTTATATTGATATTACGAAATACCTCTACATAATATTCTAAAGTCATTTTCAATAGTTGTTTTAAATTAAAATCGCTCTCCCATATTAATTGATAAGCACTCTAAGGTCAAGATGGTATAGCACTCTGAAGTTAATATGGTTTATTATTATTTTGATTTGATCAAAACAAAAGAAACTCAATCCCAAGGTAAAATATATTCGGACTTAATTTCATAATAAAGGCATTTAATAAAGATACAATATTATTCACAGAATGCAAAGCTTTATTTGATACATTTTCAACTACCCCTTTTAATCGTCTATTGACTACACTGGCATGATGTCAGATTAGAGGACTATATTTATTTAAGTCTTCTATCACGCCAGCCAAAGTTTTGATAAGGAGATTGCATAGAAGATTAGTTTTGTCTTAAATAATAGGTCTTTAACCTTTGTCTTAAACCATCTCGTTTTTCCCAATAGTTTGCAACATATATTTTAAGCTTTGACAAACTATTTTGCGAAGGATGAACATGGTAAAAATATCTCACTTAAGGTTAAGGTTGATTTTTCCTATCTTTATTAATGACATAAATAGACCAATCCCCTTGTTGCTAAACACAAACATAATTTTATTAAAATATTGGAGCTATTTGGTTAAAAGAGAGAAGAATTTATAGATTGAGTCATTCGCTCTCAAATATTTTAGAATACCATGGTCCACCATCTTACATAGTATTGCAAAAGCATATGAAAAATTTCGATGGCAATGAAACAAGTTATATTTTAAAATATCCACTATAATTATAAAAAAAAGCAAGGCTTCAAGAAAAAATAGTCTTTTAGGTAGTGCCAAATCATTTAATACAAATAGAAACTATAAATTTTTACACAATCACGTAACACAACAGAAGGAAACTAGAGCTAAATGCATTTTCACAAATTTATGGACAGAAACTAGAATGCCCAAGATGTGTTTTACAAGACGCAAAGCAAAGTATAATCATCTATTTACATCTTTAACATATTTGTCAATAATTTTGTATAAATATTAGATCAACATTCATTAGCCATAACGTTTCTCATCCAATTTCATTTGTATTGTTGTGATGATGTCACTTTTTAATGGAAGCCATGAAACATAGTTTTGAGAAACTCTTGTGAAACCAACTCCTCCATCAAGTTATCGTCAGAATTCTTCGCCCAAATAACTCCTTTCCACGGCTCACGTCCATTGACATAAAACAAACCACGACAGAGAATAAGGCATGAAGCATCTTAGGGGTCAACACGGTTCCATGATATGCAACTACTTGAATGCAAATGATTGTTCATCATTATTTGACATCTTCACTAGATTTACCCTTATTATTATTTCTCTTCTTTTTATTTTTTTAAAATTTTATACTCATTCGTAGCAAGCTAATTGAGAGTGGATTTTCTTGTATTTAGTTCTTTCTTTATATTTTTTTTATATTTATATGGTATTCACTTAGCTTTCAAAATAACACATATTAAACACAAAATTGTTTTCAAATCCACAGAGCCGAAGCAATAATACATGCAGTGCAAACAAATTCAACCAATTATATATAATATACTTAGTAGTACAATCAAAAAATTACTGAAGTGACAATGCATGCATGCAGTGCAAACAAGCTTTATATATAATATCATTAGAAACACAATCAAAAACTTATTGAAAATTCCATAAAAAGTCTTCATTTTAGACTATGCCAACCTCTTATCTATGCCAATCACTTGGCTAGAGATATCTTCCACGCAATATCAATGGAATACTTCAATACCAAGATTTTACGATTCTCTGATAGTTGTCTCTCTAGATTCTCCCATTTCACTCCCTTCCTCTTCCTTTTAAAATTCCAAATGATTAATCAAATTGAAGACACATAACCCAAAACCATGCAAAAGGAGCATCCTGGTTTTGTCAGGTGCCATTGCTTATGAGTTTATAACATGGATTATGTATAGATTATTAAGAGAAAGTGTATGTTTCATATGGAAATAAAATTTAACTTAATTATGTTTGTAAAAAAAAATTAATATTTAAGTTTAGATTTTAAATTTATTTATTTATTTATAAATGTAACATATTCGGATCATTATTTATATTCAATATATACATATATAAAAGTTTATATATATATTTATATGTTTAATTATTATTAAATATATATGTATATATATTTTATTTTTATTTTTATTTTTTATATTTTAAAATTTAAAAATGATTGTGGACAATGCAATAACCACATATGTCACATGTACCTAATATGGATTTTGCAAAAATGGAGGTATACTTATGCAAAATTATTGCAAACAACACATGCAGCAACATAGATGGCATTTTCCTATATGAGTTTACCTTTGCGAACTTCCATGTACTTGCAACCATGGTGCTTAGAAGCATTGGTATAATATCCCCAACTTACCTGTGCAACAAGCCCTATCCTATTGCTAGTGGTTGAGTGACAGGCACACCATTCTTCTTGATGTATCTACTACCAATCTTGCACTCACAAAGAATCATTAGCAATACCTTGTTCTAAAAAAAATTGGCAAATAGGTAAGGATAAACATGGGGATATTACAGGATGAGGAGGGTGGTTTTGGAAGCCCAATATTGTGCTCCATCAATCGATCCTCCAATAATTGAATATATCCATCATGATCCTGAATATGATGTACATCATGTCTTTACCTATGATGCCCCTCTAGAAACTCCTCCTAGATCCTCATGATTTTATCCTCACCTCTTCCTATTGTTGGCTATGCCTCTAGCTCTATCTGCAATTGAGCTATCTCCACCTCTCAAATCACCTCCCTACCCTACACCTGAGCTATCTCTGCATCACAAACTTCTATCATAGCATCTCGCTCTGCCACCAACTGCTTCAACCTCACCTGATCATCTTCAGTCCTACTAGGAGGTCCATATAGAATATCCTCTCTATCCTCCATATTCCCTCCACATACCCCAAAGTCAGGAACCTACTCCACCATATCCCCTCTATCTCCTCCAATATTTGGAACCTACTCCATCACCCTCATAGTTTTCCTCCTCTGACTGCTAGCCTAAAGATACCTTCGATTCTTAGGATCCTCTTCAGCTTCCCCAACCTCATCCCCATCTCCCTCTCCACCATATTTTCTAGACTCGGTATCCATGGTAAAATAGTCATGAACCATGCAGCATACTCCTTCGTAGTCCCTACATCATACACATCAAGAAGATTTATCTCCTTGTCATCCTCAAGTGTGACCCTCCATGCCTCGATGCATGGTAAACCTATCTCATATCAGTGCCACCTATAAAGCACTAGCTCCTTAGGAACCTCTTGCCTCAATCCAACCTATCATAGCACCCATGATAACTAGATAAGCTCCACCTCCTTCATGTTCCTCACAACCATCCATCTAGCCTGCTACACCTAATGTTGATGCTCCCTATCACCTATCCACATGACACCTCACCAAGGTCTCCATATCACCTAAGCTATCGTCAGTCCAACCCATAGATCCTTGTACCACTACCTCATCTGAGCAATAGCTCAACTACACCTCCTCCACCATTGGTCATCTCATAGCATAGGACTGCTCCCTATCCCATCCCCTTGCTTGAAAGCCCACAAGTCAAGCCACACTAGAGTGCTCCTAACCCCAACATTGTATTAGCACACTACAACCTAGTCCCTGGTGCTTTTTCCTCTTCACCTCATATAGCTCTTGGTACAATTTCACCAATAAAGTAGTATTCCATGCATACACCTATGGTGTAGTGAGCATGTCACACATCAACATGAGAAGGTTCCAGGGGAACCAACATCCAGTACTATTTAGGGTAACTATGTTGACCAACACGAACATCACCAAAGTAGGAAGGATGTCCAACTTCTTATCCACATACATGGACAAGTAAGTAATCCCTCTACTCATCACCTCCATAGCCTCCCATCCATCCTCAAACATGTGACTCAGCTTAGTCTTCTTGTTGTGTCCAACCTCAACACTCACACCCTCCACCAACAACTTGAGGATGTAGTATACATCTTTAAGTGTCACAATTACATATTTGATAGGGAGCTGAAAGGTCCCCCTATCCAGATACCACCTCTCTACCAAGGCTAAAAGTTACCCCTCATCAGCCCTCACCACATCTATTCATACTGCCCCAGCCAGTCCCACTACCTCCAACCAATCCCAATCCTCACTCCATAATGCCTTTCTCATCCCAAGGACAAGAGGCTCCAAAATATTTAGCTGCAACACAACACAAAAACATTAATGTTGATACATGTACATTACTTCAAAAAAGAAAAAAAATTACACAAAAATAAAAGAAATTCAAGTCCTTACCTTAGCATATTGCACTCCAACTTTAGCTCCAACACCTACACCCGCATCCGCTCCCTCCGCTACCATAGCTTTTGTAGCTCACTTCACTCCACTAACTTCACTCCACTCCCTTAGATGCAACTTTTAAAAATTTTGAATGCACAAATGAGCTTAGTTTCCTCTCTGCAAGCCTTATATAGCTACTTCATATGCATATAAATGGCCATGGATGTTTCCTAGCACACTAAAGCACCCACCCGTGTTTGGAAATATGCCAAACTTTGGTGGGTGTTTGTGCATGTAATAAGCGCCCGCCAGTGTTTGGAGTCAAAATCGACAGAAAACAAAATCAATGCAAAATAGTGGCTTACCCCCACCAAATCACTCCAAATTGCATCCATGCATCCATTTCATCATTTTGAAGGTCCAAATTGATTTGGATGCATAATTTTAGTTTACGCCCAAAAAGGCGCAAAATCACTTATCAAATTCCAATGTGCTCCAAAACGGTCCAAATTTTCACAAAATGAACATAATCATCATTCTCATCATCAATTCTTCATTTTTCACATCATTTCCAATAATCAATCATAACATTTGCACATTTCGAAGTGCACCTACAATTTCAAGTGAACCTCGTATCTAGTAGTCTATTCTATCCCCTTGGCGATTGCAATGATTTGCATCCATGCAATTTAGTAATATGAATACACTACCATAAGGATACTTGGTCATTTTTCATCATCCAATATCTCATTGCTCAAAAACAAAATAATTATTGGTACTTCACATTTTATGTGAAACTATGCCACGACCAATTTTCTCAACAGCTATCATTGATGGCCTAGTTCATGGGGCTTGAAACATGAACAACAATCACATTTCATTATCTCCTATTTATTTTCTAGTCATCACAGAGATAGGCACTAGCTAGGGTGATTGGTTTCAATAATTTGAATTATTCAACAGTCACTAGCAGGCCCTCCAAAGTTGACTCTTTTTTCTCGCATATTCGTACTTGCATATCAATGATACCGATAGGCACATTCTTCAACATCATGGAATCATCCCAAAATTGGGGCAACCACATTTGAATTTTATTTTTTTACAATGGAATAAATCTTACATGATCATGGTATCTACACTTGGCAAAAACCCCTTTCTCTATTAGGGCAAAAACAAAATCAATCACTTGCATTTTTCAACAATCCCCTTCCACCGTTGGGGCAAAAATGACATCACTTTTACATCATTCATATCATCCACAATTACACCATTTATCCATACAATCATTTGCACTCATTTTTAAATTGGCTCATGAGATTCATCCACAAAATCATTTGCCAATTGAGGGGGTAAGCTACACAATCAAAATCCTTTTGTCTCCAAGCTCATGTCCACATTTCAACAAAGTTGCTTCACCATGAAGCCAAAATAGGTGTCTCGTATTTTTGCACCGCATTGTGTTTTACACAATACGGTACAAAAAGGGGTATCTGTAGACACCAAATCTTATCCACTTGTCATCCATTCAGGTCTTCCTGCTATTTTTACCCATTATTTACATATATTTATATATATTTGTTATATAAATATATATATAATATTAGTATTTTATATATATTTAATAAATACATATATATGTGTGAATTAATCCTAGCCATCCATATTGCTTTAATCCCAATCATTTATCCACCTTGATCTATGTCACATGCCCAAATTTAATCTCCACCCTCTATCACGTTTTAATCTTGACCGCACAAATTGTGTGGTCAAAATCCTAATGTACCCTAGGGAAGATTATAAATAGGAGCCATTTTGATGGCTAGATCATTAAGTTCCCTAAGTTTTTGAAGTCCTAAAGTATCCAAGAATTCTCATAAGCTTCCTTCACTCACCGTAGCCTCCGCATTCACCACTGCCCACTTCGCTTAACCAGATCTACTTCTATAGATTTTGTTCTAGTTCTTGAGTGCCTTTGGGCATCTTTTGTCATCATTGAGCACCTCCAGACGCTTCCCTCCACTATCGATCATCTTTGGGCACCTTCCCTCCATCTCTAAGCGCATTTGGATTCTTCCTATCACTACCAAGTGATATTTTAGAGCCTAGTAATGTTTACTAGCACACCCTCTGGTGTTTCTAGGGCAACTGCGCACTTGTTTCTTGCAACGACAACAATGATGAATCAAAAATGACAAGTTTACAAGGTAAATATTTTATGTTTAATATTTATTTCATTATTTTCATATTTTCACATAGTATTACTATTTGGCATTTAGGGTTTTTATTGATTTCTAAGGGTCTCAAATAGTAGAGCCCTCACAGTTATTACTAACCCTCTTTTGTTTTCTATGTATACATCTAGATATATATAGGAATTAAGTAGTTGTTTAAGCTAAAGTGGTCTGATCAATGGATATCTAAAGCCCACTCACCTTTGTTGGGAGAAAATATGAACTTTGAAGACACCACAAGCATTTTTGGCTAGGGTTTCGGAGAACCCTAGCATATTGTATTTATTGTATCAAAAGAATAAACAATATAAACCCCTATTTGGGGTACATTTAATTGTATTGAGATCCATCTGACATTAATAATATAAGATATAATTTATTGTGCAATCTCTTGTATTATTATTTTATTATACCTCATCTGAGCAAGACAGCTTGGTTGCACCTCCTTCACCACTGGCCACCTCATAGCATAGGGTTGATCCCTATCCCAAACCCTCGTCAATAAGACTATAAGTATCGTTACCCACTTTTGTGTAATAATGTATGGACCTAACCAATTAGCCATGAATTTATCATGAATATGTGGCAATGCATTGGTGTTTTGTTAATTTTCTTTAAGGATAATATCTCCTACTTGGAATTCACGTAGATGAACTTTGGCATTATAAGCATGTTTAAGGCAGTCTTGATAAACTCATAAATTCTCTAAAGAATTGACTCACCTCTCATCAAGAAGTGTGAGTTGGTCAAGATGTGCTTGTATAGCAGTGTCATCATTTATGAATTCCTAAAAATAAATTTGCAATGAGAAGATCTCAAGTTCAAGAGGTATTATTTCTTTGTCTTCATAGACCAATGAAAATTGTGTTGCCCCAATAGACATGCGGATGCTTGTTCAATAAGCCCATAATGCCAAGGGAATTTTAGTATGCCAATCTCTATGATTTTTTAACCAGTTTCTTGAGAATAGCAATTAATGTCTTGTTACTAGCCTCAGCTTGTCCATTTGCTTGTGGGTAATAAGGAGTCAAGAAACTATGTTGGATGTTATATTTCTCAAAAAGTGCTCGAACATCCTTTTTCTTGAAAGACTTGCCATTATCAAAGATAATTTTTGAGGGGATACCAAAATGACAAATGATATGATGAAGTAAAAACTCCACAATTCTAGGTCCTGTCGTACTGGATAGAGAAATTGCCTCAACCCACTTTGTGAAGTATTTAGTGGCTATGATGATGAACGTATATTATCCCAAGGAAGGAGGTGATATTTTGCCAATTAAATCTAGATCCCATTGTGAAAATGGCCAAAGGATTTGAATAGGCTGTAATGCTTGTGATTGCACGATTTAAATTAGCATGTTCTTAACATTGCTTACAATGTTTGACATAAGTGCAATAGTCTCATTCCATGGTGGGCCAATAATAACCCATGCATAAAATACACTTTGTGATGGCCATCCCACTAAAATGACCACCACAAGTACCATCATGAGCTTTAGCTTTAGCTATGGCTCTTTGTGCCTCAGTAGCCTTGAGACATCGAAGGAGTATTCCATTATAACCATGTTTATACAACATGTCCTCCAAGAGAACAAAATGAGTTGTATTATGCTTGAAAGTGTGTTTAGTAGTTTGAGAGATGTCGGATGGGAGTGTTCCAAACTTAAGAAAGACTACTATTTTGCTTTATCAAGGCTTATATGGATCCGACTGGATAAAGCAAACATCCTTTTCATCCTTAGATTCAACATGGATAATTGCATATTTAGAGATTGTTGAAATAATTAGAGGTTGTACCTCTCCTAAGGATTATTTTGGAATCAATGATCCAAGAGAGGCCATCGCATCTACAAATCTATTAGTCGAACATGGCAAACTATTGATTTCATACCAATCAAATGTAGAGAGCAATCACATTGCTACTTCATGGTAAAGCTTAATGGTAGGTTATTTGCAATGGTATTATCCATTTATTTACTTGACAATAAGTTGAGAATCGCCAAATATCTTGATACGCTTAATGCTCATAGCTATGGTTGATTGAAGGTCTAATATTAAGGCTTTGTACTCTACAGTGTTGTTTGTGCATTGGAATTCATGTTTGAATGACAAGGGAATAGGTACCCCTTGGGTGTGTGAAACATGACTCTAGCACCTTGATCTTTCTCACACTTAGAACCATCAAATAATAGTGTGATATTAATGTCTTCCTTCGAAATGGCATCTTCTTCCTATTCATTTATAGTGAATACTGAATCATTTTGGAGTTCAATAATCAAGGGATGATCACTAGGTAGTGGAGCTTCCGCAAGTTGATCGGCTATAACCTGACCTTTAATGGATTTTTGACTTATGAACTTAAGATCAAATTCAGTGAGAAGCATTATCCATTTAGCAGTGTGTGTATTATTGTAAGTGTGAGACATCATATAACGTAGAGGATTTTCTTTAGCTATGACATATGTTGTGTGACTAAGCATATAATATCTTAGTTTTTGATGTCCTAAGCACCCTAAGAAATCATTTTACCTTGATTTCCCTAATATTTTGAAGTTCTCAAGTATCCAAGCATTCTTACCATCTTCCCTCACTCACTGTAGCCTTCACATTCATCATTTTCTACTTCTCTTATCTAGATCTGCTTCTACAGATTTTGTTCTAGTCCCTGAGCACCTCTGGGCATCTCCTATCACTGTTGAGTACCTCTAGGTATTTTCCTCCACTAACAAGCACCTTTGGGTGACTACCCTCCATCATTGAGTGTCTTCGAGTTCTTCCTACCACTACCAAGAACCCACAGGTGTTTTAGAGCCTAGTTCTACTGACTAGCAAACCCTCAGGTGTCGTTAGGGTATTTGCACACCTGTTTTCTACAATGACAACAATAGATAAGAAAGTGATAAGTTTACAAGGTAAGTATTTTATGTTTGATATTTATTACTAACCTCTATTTGGACCAAATATGAGCTTTGAAGACACCACAATCATTGTTGGCTAGAGATTCAGAGAACCCTAGCATATTGTATTTATTGTATCAAAAAAATAAATAGTATAAACCCCCATTTGGGGTACATTTGATTGTATTCAGATCCATGCAACATTAATATAAGATCCATTTTATCATGCAATCTCTTGTATCATTTTTTGTTCATTTTTTGTTATCTATATTTTGTGTTTCATTTTTGTCTTCACAGGTTGCAATTGTAGCAACATGCTACGAAGACTAGGAGGATGTTTTTCCTTTAACTATCCCTATACCCCTATTGTGTCTTTCATGTTTTGGTCTTCTTTTTAAGGCTAGAAAAAACTTAGTGTAATGGTTTTCCCAATATCCTCTACCCAAGACTCATAGTATTTATCATACCTATAGGAGAACTCATCATCATTTTTAATGTCATACCTTGAAGAAGTTGCATTAGTTTCAACCCTCATAATCCCCTAGGCATAAATCTTGGCTTCAGTCCACTTGTAATTTTTTTTGCATATAGGTGATCTTAGATTCTTGTAAGACATGTGTGGGTTCATTCTAAAGGTCATAATCCACTAGTTGCTCATATAAATCTCACCATGGGGGCAATGGTTGCATTTGATTTACATGCCATTCTAGCTCCTCATATTTCTTATTATTTTGGTGTTGCTCTATGTGTTCCTTGGTTATTTTATAAAATTTTGGAGCTCTGGAGTTGTTAATGATATTTAGTGTCTCCATAAACTTATCAATATGATTGTACTTCCATCTCTATGGTAGCTCTATTATACTTAAACCATTATGGATCGGGTAATACTATGATTTTGATTTTTCCTTATTATTGTTATACCATCAAAATTGAGGGGGTAGGTACAAGTTCTAGTTTTACCCATACCAATAACATACTAGAAATTAATATACTCAGTTTTTCTACAATAATCCATTGCAAACAAACGATCAATTATAAAATGGGGAAGCAATAAAGGTTTCCTAGAAAACCCATACAATTTGATAATTGTACCCTCTGTTAAAATGAACCAATCCCCCTCTTTAGCATGAGGGTTTTGCAACACACTTTTATCATTTTGGGATAACCTATCCATTTCTCCATGTAAAATTCTAAGAGCATATCATAGGAAGTCTCTATTAAAGTCATAACATGTCTCTGATGTGGTCAAAACATGGTCAATGAATAAATTAGTATGGGTCTTCCTTTGTCATATTTGTCTATCATAGCTATCTAAGAAATTTTTTGTGCCATGAAATAGAATAAAACCCAAGACAAATGGGAGTAGTACCTTAAGGAAGTTCTAGACCTCTTCTATATCTTGCACAACTCTTCATGAATTTGTCAATATAAATGAGGGCCAATCAAATAAATTAGTTCTAGTGCCTTGGTCAATGATAGAAGTGTCATAGAACTTGGGATTAGAAATAAAGTGGGTTGTGGCACACTACCAACCTTGGACCTACTCATCTAAAGCTAAACCTATCAACACTTCCAACATCAAATAGAGTTTAGGGTTTTTTAACTCAATCATTGATATGGGTGTTTTAGGTAAATTTTCCCTCGTTGGCTTGATTTTTAGTTATAATTCCACCTAGGCCCTTAAACAACTTACCCTACTTGGGGCATAAAATTTTACCTGGTCATCAAGTTAAAAAGACTTAGGTTTCTCAACGGGTCCTAGGGCTCACAACAAATGCTATTGAAAAAACATTAGGGAAAATTGTGAACAGGGTCCTTCCTTGTGCATTCTAAACAATCCTACGTTTGGAGTCATAGTACTTGGCTACAACACTCACCAGCTTAGGTCACGGGTGCACTGGAGTGCAAATATAAAAAGATAATAGGTAATAAAAGGTGAAATTTGGAGAAATACCTTTAGAAAATATCTCTTTGACATCACCTCTGATCCACTTAGCACTTTTCCATATCACCACTATGTCTATAATTTTTGCATCCTTGTCCTAGAATTCAATATCCTTTTTAGTCTCAACTTGTGTAGACATCTTGATAGATAAAGATGATGTTGCCATTGCGATACGAGAACTTCCCCAAGCATTGTTTTATTGGGCTTCTTTGAATTACTAGTACGGGGAAAACCCTCAATAATGGAGCAAAAATTTATTTTTTTTGGCATAGTGGACAATTGCTAGGGTTTCTCATTGTATACAAAGCTTCTATGGAAATTAGGGTAAAGTGCAATTATTAGAGTGTTTGGACACTCGCTTGATGGGTTAATCAACATAGTGATTTTACTTTAGTTTGTGCACCACCCTACTCGACGAATCATAGCTAAATTTACATTAATGGCTATCATGCTTTCCACTTCCCTTTTCAAATTTGGAAGGTTATTTCCCTCTCATTGCATAGTAGTGACTCTTTGTTATTTATAAGTGTTTTGAATTTGATTGACCATAACATGGTGATGCATCATGACATTGTATCAACTTTTTTTTTCCAAAATTGTAGTTCTTAGTTATCGTGATATGGTGACACATCACAACATCGTGACACCTTCAAAAAACAAAAATTATAGTACATATAATACATAGTACAAAGGGCAAAAATTTCTTTAATGGAAGTAGAGTTTTAAATGAAATCCATTAACAGGGATTGGTTGAATTCTTCCTTGTTCATCCTATAGTTGAAAAATATTATGTTGTTTTTCAGCAATTAGTTTGAATGAATCTTCCCAAAAGGAATTAAAATTCTGGGGCTTTCTTGTCTTTGCCTTGTTTTCATTCCATATCAAGACCAAGTCTCTAATTTTAAACTTCCTAAAGTGGCATTTCTATCAAACCATCCATTGGTTTCCCCTAGATGTTTCTAAAACTACATATAAGCCTTTTCTCTTTGTTCCTCTAATTGCAAAAGTTTCATCAATCTATCTTCCAATGGATCACCCTTTGTAGTATGAGTCTAATCAAGCAATTTTAGAGTAGGTATTTCCATATGTATGGGGATAATAGCCTCTTTTCCATATACTAGAGTATAATGAGATGTGTTAATAGACTTCTTAATGTTGATTCCATCAACCTAAAATGCTTGGTTTATTAGTGAATGTCAATTTCTCTTGTTATCCTTCATAATTATTTTTAGAATCTTAATAAAATTCTTATTAGTTGATTTTGTTAAACCATTTCCCTATGGATAGTATTTGGAGGAAGTCTTTAAGTAGATTATATATTTTCTAACAAAATTAATCATATTTTCTCTAGTAAAACATAGGCTATTATCCCTAACCAATACATCAGGTATGCTAAACCTTGTAATTAGGCTCTCAAAAAATTCAATCACTACCTCTTGATCAACCCTTTTTGTGGGGATTGCTTCAACCCATTTGGTGAAATAATTTGTAGTAGTTAAAATATACTTGTGCCTTATTGATGAATTTGGTTCTATCACCCCTATGAAGTCTAGTCCCCATTGCTAAAAAGGTTCTTCCACTTGTATGGGCTTGAGGAGTAAGGAAGTATTTATATTTCTTCCCACATGCTCTTATCATTTTAAAAGCATCATAGAAGACGGTTGATTGGTAGCAACCTATCCTTAGTATTTTCATTATAGTTGTTATATACGAATAGTGTCCTCCTGATAAGCCTTCATGGAACTCTCTCAAGATTTTTTATTTTTTATTATATTTTATGCATTTCAAAAGGACTCCATTGAAATTTTTCCTCGTATAAGTCTTTCAATAATATAACATATTTCAAGGCTTGTAGCCTGTACCTTCTCCTTTGTGAGGCATTCAAGTTTATTGGGAATTTTCTTGTTTGGAAATAGTTTATGAGTTCATCAACCCAATCTAAGCTTTCTGAGGATCGTCCATTCTCCTGAACTGATTTTGGTTCTTGACATGCTACATAGTTCATTTTAGCCCTTTTGGCCAATTCTTGACATAAATCTCTACCTCTTACCTACTTAGTGAGATGAATATCTATATCATACTCCTAAATCTTTGACACCCATCCTGCTCTTTTTTCACCAAGCTCTCCCTGAATTATAAAGTTCCTAACATCGATATGTATCACATATACCAAAGTATTGCTTTGGGACATAAATTATTTGAATTTCTTTAATGACTCCATAATTTCATACACTTGTTTTCAATGAATTTATACCTTTTCTCATGATCTTGCATTGTTTGACTTAGGAAGGCAATAGGTCTCTCCTCATTGTATTCTCCCTTCTTTGTAAGCAGTGCAACATAACTTTCTTTTTAACCAATTGTGTACAAAATGAAGTCCCTTGAGTAATATGTATTGATAAGCATAGGTACCTGAGAAATTTCCTCCTTGATCTTCTTAAATTCATCCTTTCATAGCTTTTTCCATTTGAAATCCATATCTTTCTTCAATAATTCAATGATTGATTCCACAATTTGTGCAAAGTTTACAACAAACTTACGCACGAAGTTGATTATTTAAAGAAATATTAAAGTCCTTTCTTATTAAATGGAAAAGGAAGATCTAAGAGATATTTCACCCTATCTAGGTCAATGGCTAGCCCTGCATTAGAAATAACATGACCCAATAGTGTTACTTCCTAGACAGC
The DNA here is from genome assembly GCA_028583015.1 of Wollemia nobilis. Classification (NCBI taxonomy): domain Eukaryota; kingdom Viridiplantae; phylum Streptophyta; class Pinopsida; order Araucariales; family Araucariaceae; genus Wollemia; species Wollemia nobilis. The sequence goes on from JAQPPZ010016193.1 coordinate 62,972, forward strand.
AAATATGGATTTCTTTGAATTCAAAAACAATGTCAAATTCTCTGCACTTATCAAAAACCATTTTGATATGTTCAATATGTTTTTTCTTTTTGCGGGAGAATACTATCATATCATTTAGATAAATTACTATCAATTTATTCACAAGTTATCCAAAATCTAGGTCTACTACTCTTTGAAAAGTAGCCCATGCATTAGATAGACCAAAAGGTATTTGTTGATATGCAAAAGTTCCCCATTTGGTAATGAACATAGTTTTGTGTTGGTCTTCATCTCTAATCCTAACCTGATTGTAACTAGAGAATCCATCTACCAATGAGAATATTTTTTATCTTACTACATTATATATTATTTGATCTATTTTGGGTAGAGGATAATGATCTTTTAATGAAACCCTCTTCAATTTTCTAAAGTCCACACTCAACCTGATATCCCTATTCTTTTTCCTAATTAGTACTAGGTTGGAAACCCATATGGAATGTTTGATAGGATAAATTATTTTGATATTGAGTAGCTCTTGCTTCATTAGGGCTTTTATATTTGGGTTGGCAAGCCTCTGCTTCTATCAAAAGGGATTTGAACCTGGTTCAAGTTTAATGGTGTGTTGTATTGTCTCTTTACTATACACCTTGAGGTCATCATATGTCCAAGATATAATATCATTGAAATATTTACATAATTCCTAAACTTGTTCAGCATCTTCTTCTAAATATTGAACCCAAACTTAAGCACATTTCTTGGTTCTATATACATTTCTTTGTATTTTTCTTGTCAAATTTTGGTCTATGGCTCAATGGTTGATTGTTGCTATCAAATAGACTTTCCAAAGTTATTGAACCCTTTGGTATATGATTGTATTTTACTTGGATTAGTCCATAATCCTCTTCATTTTCTAAGGTATGATCATTTGAGAAATTCAAATCTTGTACTAAAAATATACCACATGTTCATAATTTTCAAATACTTTCTAGAAAGTGTCCTTATTAGGAACTGAAATTCTGTATACTATCCTTACTATTTTCAATTTTTGTATGATATTGGCTATTAGACAATATTTGACTCCCACATATGCTAATAAATCAGCATGGGTAGTATGTTCCTTGGGGATATCCTTAATATTCAAAGCTTCAAATGTTTCAAATAGGTCCCACACTTTGTTTCGATAAGCTTTGAGATAATGTTGCTTACTAATACACTTTTTTGTGACTTGGTTTACTATCAACTTTGAATCACCATATATTTGCAACTGTTTAACTCCTAAATTTTTAGCCTTTCTTAGGCCCAAATAGAGTGCCTCATATTCTACTACATTATTTATGCAACAACATGTTAATCTATATGAAAAATATTTTCAACACATGTTGGTAAGATTAACACTATACCTGCCCTAGCCTCATTTATACATTTGGCACCATCAAAGAACAATTTCTAGATCTAACTTGTTGGGGAGTTATGTTATGACCAAGTGGGTGGTTCAATCTTGTTAGGTTTTGTGATTGAATAGGTTCCAATCCCTATTTCAATCATGGCATTGAAATATTTCAAGGAAAATTGATATTTAATTTGGAGTTCTAGAACTTCTTCCATCAGATCAAATACTTCAATCTCTTAAGTAAGCATACTAACACTAGCATGTTTGATGTCTTCTTCATTTTCTTAATACGAAAGGAAGAAGGTTTTTTATTGAATATTTTGATCCTTATATATTTGTGTCGAATATCCATGTGTTATTAGTCAAGGTATAAATACCCTCCTATATTTACCATGAATTCCCTTGAAATACACATCCCAAAATAGAGCTCCAAATCTACTACAACCACTTCCTGTATGACTATAATTTGAGGCAGTCTATGCAGCACTATGGAAATATCCTTGATCACTCCCATAGTCTTGACAAGAGTACCATCTAACTGTAGTACTCTCAAGATACTTTTGGTGTATTCCATCCCCATGATATCACATACAACTTTGGGCATCATTGTAATGGCTACACCTAAATCTATCATGCAATTATGTACCACCCATCCTTCCATTTGTAGTGATAAATATAAAGGAGATGATCTATTTTTTTTGTTGCTTGTGTTGAACTGGATTTAGCTAGATTCAACTAAGGATGGGATTTATCCTTATTTTTGATTGACTTGAGGGATTCTTGTAGAAAATCAATCCACCTTGGAAGCAACAATGCATCATACATGCTTGTCTTTGATGGTGTCTTTTTCATTTCTCCCACAATATTGAAAACAGAAGCATTGGATTGTTTATCTTTATATTTTCAAGGTTGATCATACCTGCTCCTATATCCTTGGGTTTCTTCTATTATTTGATGCTTAGTCAAAGAGGGGTATCTCAATTTATCCCTTGCTTATTCTTGAGTTTCAACCTCCTTCTGTGCAACATCATTTTTGCTTGTTTCCACTCTCTATTTTTGAGCTAGATTTTGAGGTGTAGCACCATGGGAAGTTCCATTATCAACCTTATCCTTTGCTTTTAAAGGTACTTTCAAGGGGCTTAGCTCATTGGGATCAACTTAAAAGGACTTCTTCCTTGATCTAGTCAAGACCACAATATGTTCCACTAATGGCATCATAAATTTATGGCCCATTTCTCTAATCATATTTATTTGGTCTTTCTGAGTTGTTTTTGCTTTCTCAATAGTCACCTTTTGTACTAGTGTTGGTGAATCATACACAAGCTTTCACCATGTGGATAATTACATGTATAACACCAATAATCTAATTTGGATGAGGGTGTGGAAGGTTTATTCTCTTGTTTTGCATACATTGTGCTTGGACTCTTTGGATACTTGCTAGTTGAGATAGCTTGATCTCTTATTACCTATGGGAATTTTTTTGGCTGGAAGCTTCTTTCAACTTCCCTCCTCTTCATTGAAGTGATTTCATTGGTCAAGTTATTCATAGAAGTTTATATTTATTGAAGAACCATAAGTTGGGGATCAAGAGCTAGAAAAGTAGGTATTGCAAGGATTGGGGGCAAAGCTAGAATTGTTGGAGGAACTGGTAAAGTGGTTATGGTTGGTGGTTTAGACCATCTAGGAATATTTAAAGCAGGGGTGGGAGTAGCGTATGATGTGCTTGTACTAATTTCTTGATGAATATCTAGGAATATAGGCATTAATGAAAATAAAGTATTTTTCTACTTTTAGGGCTTCCTAGAAAAATTGAGGGAAAGTGAACACTTGAGACTACCTTATCATCATGCCCAAATCTAAGTTGAAAGATACATTGCGTAGTCATTTATTGGTCCAAGGCCATCAAGCACTCTTCTCCAAGTACAACTAAATTTGATATTGAAATCTACTATCTCTTATTGGGAATGTTTTTTTATGATAGTAAATTATGTAAGTAGGGAGAAAGGATCTGGTTGCTCATTAAAATCTTCTACATGTTTACCAGCAAGCTTAACCCATGTAGTTATAGTTTGATCTAGAAGAGTTCTATACCAGTACAACATTTTCCCTTTTAGTGATATAACTAGCAATATTATCATTACATCTTCTTGAATGTTATGAATAACAGCTAATGATGCAACATCTTGGTAATGTTCATAGGCAGTATTGCTAGTACCATCATAGTTTGGTAAAGCTTTAAGTTCTACTTGGAGGATAGGATTTTGATTGGATAAATTTAGGAGGCCTGTATGGTTCTTGGTTGGGTAGTTCTAAGAATTTTGATTTTGATCTATAGACATTGTTGCTACTGTGTTAGGAGATATTGAAGGAGTAAAATAAGTTATACTGGTTGAAACTGGATTGGTTGTATTGGTTGAAACTCTAGTGAGGACTAAAAGCAGTGTTGATCTAGAGGATAAAACAAGATGTTTTCTTAAATTTGCCCATATGTAGTTCTAAAAAATCTATGTGTTCCTCTGATCTTCTAGCTACTTGTCTTGTGATTATGTATTTCAAGACCAAATAGTGAATGAATATAAATATTTTTCTAGATTTGCTCTTTTGAAGAGATTCTCCAAGATATTTGGATTTAAATAGGGTAAAGAAAAATACCAAATCTATGTGAATGATGGGATTTTGGTCCCATCGAGTGTGTTAAAATTGTTGGTTCTAAATTTTTTTAAGGTAAAATGTGTGCCTAAGACTTGGCCAACATTGAATGATCAATCAAGTTTTAGGGCTTAAGCAAGTCAATCTCTAAAGAAGGTTGGCTCCTGTAAGGTTCTAACTAGCTAAAACTATGATGGGGAAAAGGGGTGCAAAAATAAATAAATGTATATGAATCTAGAACCTAATATGGCACGTATTAAGCAAAATCAAGAAATGCATAAAGACCATGAAAAAGAACAAATATTCAGATCTCTTAACAAACCCACTGGTTTTATAAAATATAGAATAATATCTTTTAATTAGTTTTCAATCCAATAGATTGTAAATTCCAAGACTAAATAACAAGCATGCACAAAAATATAGGAAGCAGAATTAATGTCATATACATCATCTAGCTAAAATAGAAATATTCATCTAATCATACATACATATTCTACAAAATGGTGAACCAAAGGCCAAATAGAATTCTGAGCTATATTATTATCTTTACAAACTTTTCACACATGCAACTTGTAAATGACTAAGATCCAACCCTTTCACAAGAGGTCATTGCTCTTATTTATAATCTTTTATATGATTCAATATTTCCAATTTACAAAAGTGCTTTATTTGAAAAAATATTACAAAAAAATGTTAGATGACTAGGTTGGCAAGGACGCCATTCAGAACCATTGATCTAAACTAGGAAAACATGTTTGATTTATGGTTGTTGATCAACTATTTTTTGCAAGTGGAAAAGTAGTGGAGATGATCTTAAATCTAGTCCATTATTTTTTCTTGAAATCATCTATCACCATTGATCTATAATGGATGTTGGTAGGCTAAAACTCTTCTAAAGATTCAACTTTTGACAAGTTGTTGCAATGACATATCATAATGTTGCATCCCTTTTTGTGTCTTCGAGCTTCCCAAGGTTTTGTGATCATGGTAAGAAAACATGTCATGATGTCATGCCCTTTCTTGCTTTGAATACCTTTTGAGTCTTTGTGACCATTATAAGAAGACATGTCATGATGGAGCATCTTTATTTTGCCCTTAGCACTTTTGGAGTTTTTGTGGTTGTAGCATGGAAACATGTCATGATGTCATGATACTTTTTACCTATTGAGCTTATTGGGCCTTAGTGACCGCAATGAGGAGATATGTCATGATGTTACACCTTACTTTTGACTTATATATTTTCAAGACTTCACAACCATGAAATGGAAACAAGCTATGGCATCATGTTACTTTTTTATCTTAATCTTTTCCAAGCCTCTACTACCACAATGAAGTAACAAGCCATGATTTTGTAACATCTTTCTTCCTTCAAGTCTCTTGAGCCTTGATGATCACAACATGGAGATATGTCACGATATCACGCCTTGTTTTGGACTTAGAATTTCGTAGGCTTTTGAAACCATCGCATTGAAACATATTGTGATGTCGTGCCTAATTTCATCCTTATGCAAAACTTAATTTTTTTAGAGTTTATCGACTTAGTTCTCCTAATGTGGTCATTTTGACCTACACTACCTAATGAGTATTTCATGGTAAAATTTCTCAGTTGAAGACAACACATGATTCATCCTCTAGGGAGATCCTCAAACATAGGATTGATTTTGATTTAGATAATCAGGATGAGCTGGAACAATGCTAAAAACTACCTAATAAATACCCATAATTATGGTGGATTCTTGGATAATAAACAATGTGTGGTATAGACTCATATTGGATAGTACCTATTAGAGTGATTGAAAGTGAGAAATGATACAATAAACCATATATTCATGCTAATAGGAGTATTCATAGAGAACATATGATGATTTGACTATATCATTTCACCCTTTTAGGATGTCAAAAGGTGATAGGTGACTCCTATATGGAGGGATGGATTTATATCCTAGGAGAGTGAAAGAAATATGAGTGAGTGTTTGCAAACGAAAATGATCCATCATGATGATTATACATCACAAGTTGAGTTGAGGGATGCCATTATGTTGCAATATTGTTATGCATTTACATAGAATATGAGAGGATATAGCCTACTCCTTTAGTATGTACTATATGATCATAGCATCAAATTTAAGAGGTTTGAGTGTCAAGGGAAGAAGTGTGAGGTAAAAGAGATTTATGATTATGGATGAGAATAAGGTTTAATAAGCAGTGTTGTTTAATATCCTTATAAATTAGGAGGAGCAAAGGTGAATTTCTAACGATTGTTAGGGATATTTGTAATATGCCATAGATCCACCAAGAACAAGTAGGAAATTCACCTATGTTCTCCATGAGTCTACAAGGGAATGAGAAGATATAAGTAATGATGGTATTTTTGAGAGAGACCACTAGAATAAATTCCTAGTGTTCATGCAATGTGTGAGATGATTTAATTTACCAAAGAACATCCCAACAATCCATATCATGAAGGTGGGATGAGAGAAGTGTAGTGGTAATGGGTGAAAATATCTTTGGAATATAGAAGAAGCAAGAATATATCCTTCCAATGCTTGAAAAGTGTACAAAGCTCTTATGTTGCATTTAAACATTGAAACAACAAGACAATCATTCCCCTTTAGATACTAAAGGGGCATGAATATGAAGGGATGACAAGGGAATTAAGTGATGAAATAGGATATGAGTTCAAAATGCATCAAGAATCCAACATGCAACTTATTCAAGTGAAAATATGTAAGTTCACTAGCATTTGATACCCAACCTATAATGAGTTTATGTTAAAATAGGGCTATCATTACATCCTTGTAGTTTTCACAAAGCAATCATGTATCAAGTGAGTTGATGTACTAATGGGAGATATTTGCTAGCATCAGTGACCTAGTGCAAGTGCAATGCATGTGAGCTAATCTAACTAGTGTCATCATCACATCTTGGTGAATCCCCTGAATCTATATGCAGTAAGTAAACCATGTAGGTGTAGTCAATAAAAATATGATAGCAAGTAAATATATAGTTATGAGAACAAGAAAACATGTATATGCAACAAGAAATCATGTTGATCAAGTGATGTGTAAGAATGTATAGGCAATAAATGAAAAATTATACATAATATCTTTTGAGATGCATGATGTTCATAGGCTCTTCTTTGTGTTGGAGAGTGGCTGAGAAATATGCCCCTGAGCTAACTTTTGCAACTATAATAAATGGGCCTAACCAATTGGAATCAAATTTATCTTTGATTTTGGTTTGGATATTGGTATTCTCCTAATTTTATTATACTTAAAATAAATGATTGCACACTTTCTTAGTGTAGGAAAATTTGATCCAATTTTGATAAGCATGAAGGTACTCTAAGGTATTACTATGCTTATTATCAATCAAGTCTAACTGACTAAGATAAGCAAGGTGATATTCATTGGCTATAGAGAATTATTGCAATAATTGTTTTGAGGGAACATTGATTTCAAATGGGAATATGACTTTGGTCCCATAGACTAGGATGTATGTGGTTGCACCAATGTATGTACGAGCACTGGTATGGTAAGCCCATAAAGTAGGATAAAGTTGGTGGTACCATTCATGACTAGTTTTGTTAACCAATTTCTTGAGAATCTTGATCAAGGTTTTATTGGATTCTTAAGCTTGATGATTACCTCGAGCGTAATATTGGGTTGACAATTTATGTTGGATCTTGTATTTGGAATAATTTTTGGACTTTTTTGTTCTTAAAAGGTGTACTGTTGTTAGAGATAATGATAAAAGAAGTACCATAATGAAAAATAATTTGGTTGAGAATGAACTTAGAGACTTGGACATTAGTAACTATGGATAAAGGTACAACTTCTACCCATTGAATAAAGTATTCTATGGCCATGATGATGAATTTGTGTTCATCAAATGATGTGGGGTTTATTTTTCCAATGGTGTCGAGGCCCCATATAGAAAAGGGCCAAGGCAAAGTGATAGGTTTTAGTTCTTGATAAGGGGTATGATTGGTGTTATCATTGCATTAGTAGTTATCATAATGCCAAATACAATCCATAGAAGGCCAATAATAAACTAATTGAAGAAGCTTCTTGGCTATAGCATTGTACTAAAATGACCACCATAGGATTCTTCATGGGCTTCTTGAATGATGATCTTAGCTTCATCAAAGGTCAAGCATTGTAAGAGCATGCCATAGAAATAACATTAGTAAAAGTGTCTTGATTATGAAAAATCAACATGTTTATCATTACAAATAATTTTTACTACTGCAATCCAAGTCTTCTAGCATGGAGTCATCCTTAAGAAAGGTGAAGATGTTATTATATCAAGGTTCAAAAGGAAGGGAGATATTTCTACAACAAATACATCTAAGTATAATTAGATAGAATTAAGGGTTGTTGGCTCCTTAACTTGGAAAATGATAAACATGGCTTGGTTGTCATCTAACTCTAAAGGGATAAGGGATTCCATTGCAACTTTAGACACCAAAATCTAGCCACTTGTCATTCATATGTAACCTCCCACCATAATTATCCATTATTTATATATATATTTAATATATTTAAATATTAATATTTTATATATTATATTTATATATACTTAGATATTTATATGAAATAATCCAAGCCATCCGTCATGTTTTAATCTTGTGGGGTGCCAGCTTAATCAAGGTAAATTTTTATTTTCCTATATTTTAGCCCTCCAAAACCTATATAAATAAAGGGATTTGATCCCCTTTTTCTTCCCAGTTAACAATGGTTACAAGCTAGCAATCTAAGAAATTTCAAGCAAAATAATAATTCTTTTGGAAATCTTTTGGTGCTTTTGGTGCTTTGGTGTTCTATTGTTGGTGTGTTCCTTATGGTCTGCAAGTGGAGAAATCCTTGATGATAGCTTGTCTTCTTGAAGGGGAGAGGTATTCCACATTTGCCATTGCTTCTTCCACAAAATTATCAGGTTGTTCCTTTGCATTCTTTAGTTCATTTTTCATTATGTGTTTTATCGCATTTTGGTCTCTGTTTTAGGGTTTTAAAACCTCTTGCATGAATTTGTGCCTCATTTGCTATAGGGCATATATTTAGCAAGAGCTTTACTTTTTTCCATTGATAATTTTGCATCCACTTCTTCTTTGTTACCGAATACACACTCAGTATTTTATAGGGCAAAATTTTGATCTAGGTAGACTTTGGGGTGGTTGTTCATCCCAAAACCCTAGGGTTTTGATTTGCATACCTATTATGAACTATTTCATCTATGTTTCTATTATATTTAGATCTCCATAATTCTATTTTGATTTAATTTCTTACCACCTTAGCTTAGGGGAAATCACTTGTTCCCAAACCCTAGGTTTTAAAGTTGCATTCTTGTTTGTTTCATTGTGTTCATTCTACTTGCACTTCGTTTATTGTTCCATGTTGTCATATTTTTTTCTATTTGTTCCAAAGGTCAAAGATCATTTTTATTATGAACAATTAGCTAAAATGACCTAGGGGCTTGACTATTACCCTTCCAAGCTCAGTCTTATAGTGGCCTAAGCAGACCCCCAAATGTTGACCATATTTTCTAGGGTTTTTGTGAATCTATTTTGCAGATTTGAAGTTGTGGGATATTCTGGATGCAAGACAAATCTTGGATAAAAAACTAGACCAGATAAGTACCCTAAGTAAAACTTTTAGGCTATTTTTTGTTTGTTTTTGTTATTATTGTCCAAAACCTAAGTTATAAGTAAAAAGAAAAAATGATTTCTTTCTAGGCATTTAAAATAAAAGGGCATATAGTTTTGCATCTAGGGTTTAGTCTTATTTATGCATTTCCTTGGTCACTTTCTCAAATAAAATGATTTCATCTCTTGCAATCTAGGGTTAGATATAATTGAAAAAATAATCATATTAGGGTTAATCATTGTATTCTTACATCTTGTATGTTTTGCATTGCTCTTTTATTTCCATAGTTTAGTTTATAAAGTCCAAACATAAGTATTTGCTTAAATCGCACATTAAAAATTTCCACCCTAGACTTGGAGTGGGTCCTAAAATCATTCTAGGTAAACTTGTTTCTTTGTTTCGAGTGTAGAGATATAACACACCCCCATGGTCACCTCGGCTCCCAGTGGATCTAGCCAAGAATCATATGCAATAAGGTAGTTTTTCTTCTCTACATATTTGGTCAACCTAACATGAAAACACATCTTAGTGGCTAAGATAGAAAGCCTTTTCCTTTGCTTTTTTTAGAAAAAATTTAAATAAGACCACTAATTTTATTTTTTTAGAAATAAAAAAAAATTTAAAAACATCTTAAGAGTATTCTTATGCATATTTCCTTAGTTTTCTCCTCTATCATTTCATTTCTCCTAATGGCTCCATTCCTTAGGAGTCAATGAAGGCATCTGGAATCTAATCAAATTCCTCAAGAAGATGATTGTATTGATAGGGATAAACCTAATATTGATGCAGAAGAGCAAGAACATAAGGAAACTAATACTAACTATGATTCCTATGAGGGTCTTGATGGTGGCTTCACTTTTATATCATTTAAACATGTCTTGGCTTTTATGAAATGCCATAAGGTAGCTTTACTCAAAGCTATGGAAGAGGAAGCTCAGCTTGAAATAGGTGAGACTTCACATCCTCCAGCCATCTCTCCTAGGATGGTTCATGATAACTCATTATTTGAATCTTCACATCATGGTAATCCATTACGTAAACCAACATATGCTACTATGATGACCACCATCATTGGAAGGATTCCACCGGTTCCTCCAACTAGTAGTTCATAGCAATAATATGTTTAATTTCCTCCTCATTATTCTTATCTTGATGCTACTATTCCTCTAAATGTTAGTTGTCCTCCACTAAAAGATACCACATATCATAATCCCTACCATAATAGTATCAATACCTCCAAAATTTTTCAAGTTCCATTTCAATAGCCTACTGATACCCCTTCCTTAGGGAACCTAGGGGTATTGCACAACAACAATCCTTAGATGCAAAGTTTAACAAATTTGGTGAAACAATTGGTTTCAAGAGTGGATATGATTCAACCTCCTAGTTTCACCTACAACTATAGATAAAGGTGCAATCAACCCTTGGACCCTTCATTGCCTCTAGGTCCCACCCTATGCATTTTCTAATGTCGGTTTTCATATATATAAGGGAACGCAATATCCCATTGAGAATTTAAGAGTGTTTAGGACAACATGCCATGATATCATATATGATGACATGTTATTTCTAAATATGTTCCGTAAGAGCCTTGGTGGTATGACATTAGAGTGGTATTATCAACTACCTAATCATTATTTGAGAAACTTTGAAGAGACAGTAGAAATATTTGTTCAACAATTCAAAGCTTATGTTGAAAATAATGTGACTATGAAAGATGTATATATGTTAAAACAAGGTAAAGATGAAAGTTTTTTAAATTTTTTATCTTGTTGGAGGAGTCTAGTTGGATGCTTGAGATATACCTTACCTCCTTGAGACATGCTTGAGATATTTATTGGGAATTTACAAGAGAAAATATTCTATGAATTGGAAACTACAACTATCACCTCTTTTGACCAAGCAATAGAAATTACAAGAAGGATAGAGCAAGACCTTATTCAAAGAGGTCAACTTAAGATAAAGGAATATAGGACCACAAAATAAAAATTTAAGAACAAGCATGTAGTTGGTGATGGGATGATAGATAGTAGGTATGTTAATAGTATTGTTAACACCCTACAAAATATGGTGCTTTTCTACCTTCAAAAATCCCCATCAAGAAATTTTACAAGACTCAAAACACCTATGAATGTGGTCCTACACTAGCTTTTGGAAGCTAATATGATTGAGTTGCCTCCCATAAGGAAACCAGATACCATGACTTATTGGTATAAGTCTGGTTAACATTGTAAATATCATAGGATGGAGGGGCACATGATAAATGTATGTAAGAGGTTGAAACGTGTGGTTCAAGACCTAATTGATGAAGGATGCCTTGTTATAGAAGGTTCTCAACCCAATCCTCCAATAAACAATCAACCTCCTACTCAAAAAATACCCACAACTAATCAATACATGAAAATCTTCCAAGACCCCCTTCCTAAGCATGGTTAATAAGTAGCTAATCAAGTGTCATAACATAATGTGCCACCTCCCCATAATAATATGTTTGGTATGATAGCAATAACTACAAGGCAACAAGCACAAATTCAACCTACTCAATGTTCTTAGTAGGAGATGAGTTGTACCTTCAATCAACCTTTAAAACCCACCCTAGTTTTGAAGAATACCCCAAAAAGGAGCACAAGGGTAGAAAACCCACCTTTGGTGTTGAAGCTAGTACCCCATCTAAGATCTCTCTCTTAGAAATTTTACAAAATTCTATCATTCATAGGGAAACCTTGCTAAATATTCTAAGGCAACAATATGTTCCTCAAGATATTTCCCCTAGTGCTATAGTTGATGTTGTAAGTTCTCTTGGGATACATCATATCACATTTTTGGATGATGATATTCCTTCCTCAGATCCATGAGGGGATTATTCCCTCTATATCACTATATTTATTGGAGAAACTATTTTCAAGTGAATATTGATTGATAATGGTTCTTCCCTCAATCTATGTAGTTACCATTTTTTCCAAATTTTTGGATTAAAAGATGAATATTTAACTAGATCCAATGACATCATTAAAGCTTTCAACAATGAGTCCCAATAATCTTGCCCTTCTAAGATCTTAGATACCTTGTTCTATGTGGTGTCTTGCTCTACATTCTTTAATATTCTTCTCAAATGCCCTTGGATTCATGTGAGAATACCTCAATCACATAGAACAAGGTATCTAAGATATTATAATACCCTCTCGACCTAAGAGTGAGTGTATAAGAAGCACCATTAGGACCACTAGAGAACCTAGAGAGTGCTCCAAGCATTCTTGTGACATACATGCTCCTACATCTCATGTAGGCACAAAGTATAGGAGACAGCCCAATGCAAATTTTGTCTTTACAAACAAGGTCAAGAGCATGGAAAATCAGTCCATTGGGGGACATATCCATAAATTCGCTCAGACAGAGTGCACACACTAGAGACCTCAGACAGTCGATCATGTTGATATATCTTATAGACTGGTGTCATAGTAAAGATGATAGATTCTCCAAGACCAATTGGAGGATATTCATGCAGAGAAAGAGCACCTTGAAAACGAGAACACTCAGAGGCAGAGGTTCATAAGAAAAAAATTATATGAACAGTTATGCGTGAACAACACATTCTTGATCAGAAGGAGCATGTTGAGAGAGAGGATCGATTGGCTAGCATCGGGTTACCTCCTCGCAGTGAGACCAAGGACAGCCTGAGTTATACCTTGAGTACATAGACACACATACTCACCATATGTCTCAACATAGAGATCGATGTCTAGCATTTGAACAATGTGATCATAGGTAGTATGAGGAAGAAGTGGGATAGGAATTAGAACAAGAATATCCTAAAATAATTCAATTCAAGGAGAAGGACGAGCCTAGTCCACCACCTCGATCAAAGAAGAATTTGCCTCCAAAGGTGCCTCCAAGGCAATCTCAAGAAAAGGAGATCCTTTCTTCGCAGGCCTATAAGACCTTAGTAGAGAAGTTCCAAGCCATAGAGAAACAAAGAACGGCTTATCAAAAGCCTACCTTGAACAAAATTTATAATGAACCTCTATGCACGTTAATACCTATTCCAGCTTATCCCAAGCATTTTAAGATGCCTAGGTTGGAAAAGATTCAAGGAGAGAAAGACGCACAAAAGCATGTGACTAGTTTTCTAGATATGTGCTTTCAGATCGAGAGTAACAATGCTTTGCTCCTGCGCACCTTCATCATGACCTTCTTAGGCCCAACTTGAGAATGGTTCAACCAACTAAAGAGGCACAACATCACTAGTTTTAAACAACTAGCAAATGCATTTCTTTAATGCTTCTCCTTCGACATCAAGAAAAAGGTAAACTTATCTGACCTGGCTGCTTTAACGCAACATGATGATGAGTCAGTGATGGATTATGGAAAATGATGGAGGAAGATGATGGCAAAGCTTCCATTCTCCATCTTGTCCTTAGAATTAACTCAAATTTTCATGAAGAGTTATGCCAAGCATATTTTATTATTGCTATAGTTACAGTAGTACCAGACGTTCAAAGAAACTTTAGCGCAAGCCAAGATAATTGAGGACATCAAGTTATAGGAAGGTAACTTGAAGCTCAAGAAAAAGGAGTGGAACAATAAAATCACTGAGAGACAACATGCCAAGGTAGCCCACATTAATTAGGTGGTGGTGAACCTTCAAAAAGGGGATAAGGGGGAACAAAAATGAAACTATCAAGCCCAACCTCCTCCCACATAATATGAGAAGTGCAACAACAATCATAGGGGTAAGGATAAGGAAAGACACCATCCTCGCATATTCACTCAGTTACTAGAGTCGTTGGCTTTGATTTTTCATCAGTTATGTGAGGCGAAGGCTATACACTTACCCAAGGTAAATTTAATGGACACTAATCAGTCTAAGCCTAAGGGCAACAAGGATGATCAATATTACATCTTTCATCGATCAAAATATGACATCGAGGTATGTTGATCTTTCAAATATCTTATGCAAAATATGATTGAAATAGGTACGCTTCTTGTTGACAACCCACAAGCACCTGATAATCAAAATATGGGGATTTACAAAAATCCTCTACCAAATCATGAAGCGTTGAGGAATAATGTTGGCCAAGTCAACTAAGTACGCATCAAACCACCAACCCATGGGTTCGTCAGAATGGTCAACATTATCACAAGACACGTAAGGTATGAACGACCCAATCAACCTCCAATGTCTATTAGAGTCCAAGGTGTGCCTCCTCCAAGGCCAATTCAGCATGTGCCAGGCCCACCAACTAGACCGATGGTGACCATCAGGAGTAGGTTGGTTCAAAACCTATAGATGACTCTAACAAAGTTGTCAATTTATGAGTTGATTCAATAGTCTCCCAAGCATAGGGAGATTCTTATGGACATTATAAGGTCCATAGAAGTGTAACCTTAGGATCTCGAAACATTTACACACTTCATAGGGCATGTGCAATAGTGTTAGGAGCCAGTCATTCAATTTCATGGTCATGAAGTCAATACGGTTTCCACTATTATAGTAGACCCACCGCTACATATTATTGTGTGTGAATCACAAACCATTCAAGCAATTTTTGATTGACACGGGGTCATCAATAAATATCATAACTACCAAGGCATTAACTCACTTGAAGTTACACAAGATACATATCATCCCTTCTAACTTCATGTTGAGAGATTTCAATGATGCATTATGCTCAACGATTGGCACTATAGTTTTACCTATTTAGGTAGGACTGAAGACCATCCCAATGATGTGTCACATAATCGAAGGTGCTATGCAATATAACATACTTCTAGGGAGACCTTGTATCAGAGAAATTCGTTGTGTCCCTTATATTCTACATCAATGTATCAAATACGTGCATGAGAGACAGGTTCACGTGGTGCCTTCATATGAAGAACCCTTTAAATACGTGAATCTAGTAGATTTGTCTAGGGAATTCATGTTCCCCTCAATGCACTTATATGTGCAGCCAATGTTTCTGATCAAAGAACCAGGAGTTAAAATCAAAGTGTGTGCTCGACCTGCAATATCCGTATCTCAACGATTGGAGCACATGATAGCTGCTTCTACTAGACCGTCTGCATCCATAATGCATCGGGATGATAGGAAGATGAAATTAAAGATGGATGAAAAAGAGATAAAACAAACACCCAAGCCAATTATCATTGGAAATCCTACTCCCATGGAAGTAGAAAAAATTCAAGGAGAAGTGAAAGAGGCACCTCAGTCTGCTTCACCTACGTCTTCAGCAGGGTCATTTGCACCACAGGTGACCATCCATTTGGTTAATCCTAGATTAGGGGAATATATCATGTAGAATGTGATGTTTACACCAATTATCAAAACTGCACAAGACATGGGCCGACCACGATCCCATCACCTTCCTATAGGGATGGTGGCACATTAATGGGTGTCGCCTAACCAAACCAACTTCATCTATGGAGGACTAGACCAGCTTGCATCTCCCACACCCATGGATGAGGATGATAATGAACCATTCGCTATGAATGTTCATTATCTCTCTAACCTATAATACACCATGTGATACTTCGAGTGTTACCATTGGCATGGTTACGGTCTCAGACTATTCAAGTAAGAGCATAAGAGGTCGTATGAATTGTAGTATCAGTTTCCAACTGACAGGTTCAAGTTAGGATACTATATTCAAGGATAGGATGAACTCATTATGGCATCTATAGATTACATGTACCTCATTCTAGGGGGTGAAGTTGACTTAAATCCGTATCACCCTAATCCTTCGTATTTTGAAGGGATAACTGGCTAGTGACCTATGTAACTATAGAGCCACCCGAGAGATACCATGCAAACATCTTGGTGGAGACCGGCCTAGAGCACATTCCAAGAGCTAAATTGGATAATCAAAGTTGTGAAGCTATCGATGATATTGGTATACATATCCAGAGTCTAGATACAACTATGGACACCAAATAAAAAGTTTCTTTTGAGGACGTGCATGCAGTATCCATCATCAAAAGTGATGGACCAAACTATGATTCTGGAACAAATGACACTAAGTTATCCTCAAACAACGAGCAATATAAGGATGAAACTGAGTTGGCCTACTTGGGCCCTAAACTCTTACATCATCTACTACTTATGGAACAAATGGACGAGATCGAATAGCGCTTCATATTTGAGAGTAATTATGAGGATGAAACAGAGTGGGCCTACCTCGGGCCTCATCTTGCTAATCTTCCAATTCCTGTGGGTAGAGGAGAGAGATTCATGTACAACAATGATCATGATGATGAAGCTGAGTTGGCCTATCTAGTTTTTCTCAACTTACATTATTTATCACCTTTGGAATCAATAAGTATGAGTGAAGAGCCCCTCAATGACAATGATGGAGATAGCCTACATGGGGCCTCATTTAGAGCATCACTCAATTCTATTAGGTAGATGTGAGGATCCTTATTACGACAATGATGATGAATATGAGATAGAGAGAGCCTATTTAGGACCTCCCTACTTACGTCATCATAATGCACCATATACTGTTGAAGAGATGTATAGAGAGATCAATCTCCATCCTCGCCTTAGGGGAAGACCATTGAATCTCAATAAGATTTATCACATGATGTTTCATGATCCATCGACGTACATGGAGCTCCTTGAGCCCAACAATCCCATTCGATAGTCTATTCATGGATCGGATCTAGAGATCCCCATATCCCAGAGCCTCATCTTAGGAATGGAAGTTCTATTAATGTTGAGTCACGTGCATGTGGTCCTAAATACATGATACATTCCATCAATATGATCCCCATTGATTTGACCATTCCACTCTGTAATCCAGTCAATCCTTCCAAGCCATTGTGTCTTCATATAGATGTTATTGATTGAGATCACACTGATTCACCTTTGGATCCTGAATATTTCTTCCCTAATGAGGAAATGTTGCAACCTTTCTATTACTATGCACATGATGTCTACCATGCTTAGGATGCTTCCAACGAGGAACCCATAAACCTAGCAGATGACATCTGCCTATACCTTATCAACTTGAGGAGGGATCCCATATGTCAGTAGAGGAAACCTTTGAAGTAGATATCAGTAATGATCCCACTAATCCTAAGAAGGTTAAATTTGGAGAAATTTGTTGTAATCACAATGACACTGAGAGGGGGGGTGAATCAGTGTGTTCTTT
>JAQPPZ010016196.1:0-71302 GCA_028583015.1 Wollemia nobilis
TATGTCCTCTATGTCAAAATTATAAACCCTTAATTTTGTTTTAGAAAACTAAATCCCATTAGGTTTATTATATTCTATAATAATTTCCCTAAGTCTAGGCTCTCTGTCTATCCATATTTGGTTTGCAAATCCTCTCCACGGTAACCACATATGGGAGGAATCAATCACCACATAACCATTGAGATTTCTGCTTCAATCCCTGCCCAACACCATGCCATACTTGGCAACAATATTTAGCATAAGGATATCTGTGTAATTTTGAACCCTAGGATCTAAGTTGATATGACCTAGGACATATTTTACAACACCTATTAAATCCACCATAGATATGTCTAATTGGACCACTTTGCTATTCGAATGAACAAGCTTAAGTCCTAGCTTTTGGCTTATCTCAAGAGGCATGATGTTGTTTGAGGCACCAGAATCAATCAAATAGTTTTGTAAATTCTTTCCTGCGATCCTAATAGTTATGAGAAAAGGAGGTACCTCTGGTTTCTCTTTCATCATAGAAAGTTGGGGTTCTACAGATTTAACCTCATGAATTTAACTTAGGGAATTTAATCTCTTCCCCATGATTTTATCCTACCCCAACAATAGAGAGACCTCATACATTAAGATATTAGCCTTGGTCCTTTTCATATCTTCTTCCAAGTCATAAGTGGATATTCCAAGATTTAACAATTTTGGCATTGTCCTAGGTGCTTCCAAAAATGGAGGTGGTGGATTCACATCACCTTTTGTATCAAGAGGAACTAAAAGGTTGTTTGGGGGAGTAGAGAAGGTTTTGGGATCCTTAGAACTCCTGGTAAAATACTTTTTATTAGCTTTCCCAAAATAGCGGCCTGGGCTTCCAAAGCTTCATTCTCTTCCTCTCCTAACACATTCATATCTTCCTCCATCTCATTGTTTTCTAAATAATGAATGACTTCAGACACCAAATAGTATGACTCTTTATGGCAACAGTGATGCATTTTCTCATCACATGACTCTGACTCATCATAGTCTCCTAACGCATCAACCTGATTGGCTATTAGATTGGGTATGCACCCATTATTAGGCTACGTATTGTATGGTCTTGTTCTTCTATGGTTGTGGTTTTGATTGGGCATGTTATTTTGGGTAACTTGTTTCTGTAACCAAATGATGTCATTGCCCTATTTGATGGTCATTCTCTTGAGCTCTTCCAACTTAGAATTGGTTCCTTATGGCTGAGGCATGACAACCCCAGATCCACTAACATTTCTAACATTAGAAACCTCTAGATTAGGTACTAAGGTTTGACTCTGGGTGTTTTGGGTCCACCATGGACCCTTGGCCTGAAGAGGCACAACCATGGGATAGGCATTTGAGGCTTGAGTACTACTCACCTCAAATCCTGGTAAGGTTATCTGATTAGCGACCATCATTTGTGGAGTGGGTGGAATGGCAACACTAGGGTATGTCAGAAAATATGGAAGCATGGGAGAAAATGGGTATGACTGATGATATGGCAAAGCATTCACCATGGGCATCTGAGGTGTCACAGCTTGATTCATCATGGCAAATTAATTATAAGGGCTATATTGCCCTAACATGGGAAATTGAGGCATAGTACCACCTTGCGGTGTCATTTGTTGCTCAATAGTCATGGCTTCAGTATAGGCTAAGGCCAGCATTCTAACTTGAGGATTTATCTTAGTAAACATGGCTATCATTGGATCTAAGGTTGTGAGGTATAACTGCAATGTCACAACAACATATATTGTAAAGTGATGAGTCACGTTTGTGTAAAGCTTTTGGAATATTGCATTAAATGTTCTGATAGGTTCATTAGAATACCTCTTGCATGACACGAATTGGTTATACTTAATGGTAGGATCTAGCAATGACCTAAATTGATTAAAAAATATAGCTTCCAACTGGGCCCAAGATGTAATGGACCCTGCAGGAAGATTCATGTACCATTCATGATCCATTTGGTCAAAGCCATTAGGGAAGAGTCGAAAAGCGATGTCTTCATGACTGAATCCCTGCCTAATCATATGGTCCTTGTAAATTTGAACATACTCTTCAGCTAAAATGGGAACATCATGGATAAATTAGGGATATAACTCTTAAGGTGCCTAGGTATGTCATGGACATCCCCAAGTATACTTAATGGAGAACTTTGGGTACCAAACCAGGGAACTAGTTATTGTTGCTACTATTTTTGGGCCATATTAACCAAAGGTAATGACCCTACTAAAGTAGTTGATACACTCGGGATGACGAAGATGGGTACACTTGATGTAGCTCTTGCGATGGAACTAATGGATGCACATCCACTGAAGGTATTCAAATTCAAAGGTCTGAGAGCTAGCCTTTCCAAATATTGGCAAAGTGTCTCTAAACCTAACATATCAGAAAGCTCAGACAAAATTTTAATCTCCTAGATTTTGTACCTTGGTTTCCTAGTTTTGGGAGAAAGGCATTGAAAATGGTTTCCTCAGGGGTTTTAGACCTAGTAGAAATGCGTCTAGGTGGGTCCAGCTTGGGAAAACTCAAGTCTATTCTATTAAGGCTTCTCACAAACTAGTCAAGAGTAAAATGTTGCACCTGCAAACACAATACTATTGAACCAAAACTGACCACGTTAGCATTAGCAAAAAACTAAATCACAAAGCATAAAAGAAGGCCCTCCTTCTAGCACCAAATATGTTGAGTGTATATTTTTCCCAATTGAAAAATACCACCACATGCAGAGTATTGAATAGAAAACTCTCTCTTAAAAAGAAACCAAATGATAAATATTCAACTTCTCCAAGGTTCTGGTAAAATATCTAAAAGGTTACAATAGTGCCAGCAATGCATGTGACCATAAACAAGGGGACTTTACTGGTTCTAAACAATGCTTAGTGATTTGAAATATCTAACTTAAAATAAAAGCATTTATTTTAAGGGTTTTTTTAAATTGGTGTTATCCTGAATCCTTGTTAGTAGAGTATTTTATCTTCATTTAAAAGGTTTCAAATAATAAAATGTGGAATTTTCCACCTCATTTTAATGCCCGTGCCTTTAATATGAAGTAAATTTTAGATATTTGGGTTCATTTTATCTTCCTTATGTTGATGTCACTACCCTAATAGTGGTTAGTAGAAGTTAGCATGTCAGCAATGTTAGAAAAGTTAGCAAAGTTAGCTTTCATTTCTTATCTTAGTTTAATGTGAAATAGTAGGTTAGTATCCCTCCTAAACCACGTGTTTTATCTAAAAGCTTTAGATTAATGAAACTTGGAGGTGCAAAAATTCTGGAAAATGACCAGAATGGAAATAACTTGGAAGCTTAACAATTTTGGAAATGGACCAGAAAAAATGAAACTAACAAAAAATTAGCATAAATTCTAGAAAAGGACCAGAATGGAAATGAAAGAAACTAAAATTTTGGATGGACCAAAATGGAATGCTTGAATGCTTAAAATAAAACTTTGAGAACAGTAAATGAAATAAACATGTAGATTTGGTTAGCTAAAAAAGTCAAATTCTGAATTAGTTTAGCAAGCTCCTCCCTACAAAATCCCAAGTTATGAGGTAATCATAAAACAACCTGAATCAATAGACCTGCAACATAAGCACAATACCATTGAATCAAGTGTGAGACTCAAAAGAAACATAAAGAAACTACATAATATTGACCTTTGCCTATTGCAACCCATTTCATGGCATAAGACAATGGTTAAAAGTCACTAAAATGTAGAAATGATAAGACACTAAAAGCATTAGTTTTATGATAAAAATATCCTTTTGATTTTGCTCACAAAAGTTTGCTACCCTCTCAAAATTTGAAAAATGCTCTTTCTTTATTGCTTTCTCGGAATGTTACATCATTTCTAGCCCACCTTGAAAAAGGTAGGATAGCAAGGTATAAATAATGCTTAGAAGTTCTTTAGCTTCATCTTCTCTCACAACAAAAATAATGAATGGATATAAGAAAATAATCCATCATCATTTTCTATGATTTAATAAACATAACACTTCTAAACGTTATTTATTTTTAAAAAACTAACAATAAAAACATAACCCTGCATGACTCCTTATATCTCCCCTTTATCTTATAAGCATTCTACCCAAGAATACCCCTTTACATCCATCAAACGAATGATAAAAGCATTAACTATACCTTATAAACCCTACGATTTTAGACCTCTTTTAAAACATTGAACGTGATCAAACCACATTCACATTAACTAAAATAATACAGGTCAATCTTATTCAACGAAACTTTCATTGTCACTTTTTGAGGCTGAGACCCGATGGTATTTCTCCTAAGCCATACCAATGTGTCCAAGTACTAGGATGGCATTCTCCCATCTTGGGAACTTTGGTTTCCACGTAACCAGACAAAACCATCACACTACCTACACATCCATATCACTGTCCAACTTATGCAGCCAAAATGCTGCCAATGATGTAGCCATGGTGTTGCCAAGATTATGCAGCCATAGCGTTGTCATCATCATCGTGGCATTGCCAAAGCTACACAACCATCGATTCTTCCATCGACATCATGGTGCTACTAAACCTATGCAGCCATCGACGCTATCATCGACATCATGGTGCTGCCAAATCTACGCAGCCATCAATGCTACCATCAATGTCATGGTGCTATCAAACCTACGTAGCCATGGCATTGTTCAACTACCTACTCTCACACTCATGCTGCCATAGTGTAATGAAACAAATGCAACACTAATACCTTCCATGCTCTTCGAGGTCAACCTTTAACTCCGTTAATTGGTGTCACAGGTTGCCCTAATAACTCTTCTTCCTTCCTTGTTTGATGGCATACCTTTGCCTTTCGATTGTTTCACTGACAACTTTGATGCCTTTCATGTTTTTCTTTTGAAACCCTAACCCCATATTGGACCGCGTCTTCTTTTTCGGTGTTGCTCCGCGAAGCTTCGCTGCCATAGCGTTGAACATTCTTGTACTAGCCACTCATGTCTTTGAATGTTTTCTAATAACCACCATCGCCTTATCTACAATCAAACGAAACGACATTAAACTTTAGCTTATCATAAATATTATTATCACATCTTTTATAAAGTACATTATTATAATATTATTATATATAATATAATAATATTATTATTATTATTATTTTAATTTACATGGTGGAATCGGTAGCCGCCACAAATCCAAGCAGGTTGTCCGACTTTTATGGCCACCACAGTATTTTGTGTTGTTTGCCCTGGAAGCTGCCACACAGATCTTCGTGCAGTCCGCCCCTATAACCACCATGTCACAATCATTTTAAACCTTTTACGCTACTAAAAGCACCAAGAAAGGGATAAGCGTTCAGTCCGACGAGGCCTGAGATTTGAACCTTGGACCTCCGCCCCCCTTATGGGGTTTATAATAATATTATTATAATAATAACATTTTAGAAGAATAAAATCACATAATAATAACATTATAATATAATCATAATAATATTATTATAATGTGAAAGCATGAGGATACAGAAGCAAAACAAAAGGGAAATGTAACACTAAGTCCTACGAACGAGAATGCATGAAAAGGGGGAAAACAAACGAACTGAAATGAGATTTTAAAGCAAGTATAAAGGCACAACCGTCTATTTTATTAATTTTCTCAAGACCCAATTACAATACATCTCCTCCCTTTTTAGGGTCCTGGAGCGTCAGACATAGTTTGGTTACACCACGAATGATACATTCCCCTTGGGGATCTTTCGCATGCCCACACTAAAAATGGGCTTACCAAATGTCGTTATCACTTGCATGAATGCACCTATGGTTCCTTTCTACCCCTCCATTATTGATATCCTATGTTCAGATAAACAATAAACGATTAGTAGCACCTACGGATGGAGAGAAACATGCGATCCCCAATGCCTACAGTTAACGCATGCATAAAATGATTAAAACGATAACTAAAACATATTAAAATGAGATGAAATTCGAACAAAGGCAAGAAAACATTACCAAGAACACACTGCAAAAGGAATAGTCAAGAAATATTCCACATATTTCTAATCTCTCTGGGGTGGGACGATTAGGATTGTCATAACCTATCAGAAATCCACCTCCTAAATGTCCAGTCTAGAGGCCTCCAAAACACCTAAAAAGTTAGGGTTAGGAAAAATAGGGCATTTTGGGATGACCCAGAAGGTCAGATTTTGCATATTTGGCCTCGATCACCCTATATATGATGATGCTCCCTATATGTTAGCGAAAGCGAGAAATAATAAAATCACAGTCAAAACTCATCAGAATCACATGAAACTTGAATGGCAACATATGTAAATAACCTAAAATAAAATGCAAAAGAAATAGTAGGGAAATCTACCATAGATTTCTAATCACTCCGGGGTGGGGCGATTAGGACTACAGCAGTGCGAGGGGCACTCGGGGGCAGGACGCCCACCATTTGGGGCTTGGTTTTGGCACCAATCCACTTGGGATGGGTCCAAAACCTCTTATGGAGTTGTGTCGACAAATTTGGTGGGGTATTGTGGCCAAATGTTTGGGTTTTGGGTCTGGATTGTGCTTCCAATAATCACCCAATAACCTCCCTTCCAAAAGAGAGATCAAGGATGTAAGAAGCACAAACGATGAGTGAGGATGTAATTTGGCAGCACTCCATTGCTCCAAATGCTCCTGCTATGTTCTTTTTTTGGGTGAGAAGACTCACCATTTTATAGACCTAGGGTCTCTCTCTTTGAATGCGCATGTGAGGGTACCACTTGGCTTGCTTGCCCTATTTTGGGATAAAATATTCTTCCTTGATTTAGAGTCTCCTTGCATGAGGCCTCCATAATCAAGGCATACTTGACTGAAGTTCCTCTCTCTGATTTGAAGTCGTTCCTCGCAATTACATGCCCTGAAGGCGTAGTTAAGTGGCAGACCTATCGAGGTTTGACTTTTTGTTAGTCAAACCTACTAATCGTCCCACCCTGGGACGATTGCTGCTAATCGTCCCACCCTGGGACGATTGCTTCTAATCGTCCCAGGGTGGGACGAATACCAGTTTGTAATCGTCCCAAGGTGGGACGAGTAGGGAGCAAAGTGCTAAAAAGGTGTCAAATTGACGTCTGACCTTCCAAAACTACTATGAGAGTGGTTAGGACCACTTTTTAACCTCTGTGGGATGCCCTAGGGGCTGTGTATGTCAATTCAATCAGTGCTTGTCGTCACATAATCATATTGGTGTTGTTTTGGTGTCTACAGATGCCCCTTTTTGGAATGCACTGTGCATGGCGCAGTGCTAAGCAAAAAATAGATAACCAAAGCACTAATGATTAGGATTTATTAATAACCTAACCAAATTTTGATGTCCCATGTATGGAAAGAGCATGCATTCTTGAATCCTTGCTTCTGGCGAGCTAAGGAGCTTAGTTCATGTGTTAACCTTTTTTAGTGAGGTGTTACTTGATCTTGGACATTGTTTAGTCATGAATAGGCAAAGGGCGCAACCTTTTGTCTATGGGAACCTTGAGTTCATGATTCTAGAATTCCAAGTGTTTGATCAGCTTGTGATTATTGCTTGTTTGTTGCCCCAAGTAGGGGCATGATTTTTCTTTGTCAATGATTCTTTGAATGCATGCCATTTCCTTGATTGGGTGTGTTTTTGTTGATTGGTGACTAAGTGTGACTACCCCCTAAAGTGACGAATCGATGATGGAATTACCAACATGAGAAAAACGACGAGTCGCTTGACCCAAGATGACTTTTTTAAGGGTGCCTTTAGTTGTTTTTCGTTGAATGCATGTGCAGTTTTCGAACATTTTGACCTGTTTTTGGTGGGTTTTAACCCTTTTTGTGACGCATTTTGGAGCTGAAATTGTCAAAAATTCATCCTCCCATGGAGTAGTCCGGCTATGGTAGCCTTCTTAGGGAGTAGGATAGTGAAAATATGTGACCCCAACGTCTATTTTGGATGCCAATAATATCATGCGCAAATGCGCCTTTGTTCGGCAATGTTATTGCCATTTTTGGGTGGGTTTGGACCCTTTTTGTGACGTCATTTGGGAATGAAATTCTCAAAAATCCGTCCTCCCATGGAGCGGTCCAGCTATGGTAGCCTTCTTAGGGAGTAGGATAGTGAGGATTTGTGACCCCAATGTTTGTTTTTCATGCCAAGAATCGTAGGGGCAAAGGCGCTTTTGTTCGGCAAGTTTATTGTTGTTTTTTTGTGTAGTTTGATGCAGTTTTTGCTGTTTGTGAATTTCTTGCTCTGTAATCGTCCTTGGGTGGGATGAATACTAGTTTAGTAATCGTCTCAGGGTGGGATGAGCACTAACTAGAGTGCTTGTCCCAAGGGGGAACGATTACAGGCCTAAAAGCCTATTTAAGGGCCAAAACTAGGTTTTGGGCTCATTTGCATTTGTTTTTCCTGGCGTGTGGGAGTTGTGAGGAGGAGGTCAAGTTCGCATAATGAAGCGCTGTCGAATTGTCTCGGACACCACACAAAACGGATCATCAAGTTGTAGAGCCAAAGCAAAACCAATGAGTGCTCATTCTCTTTATTGTGCTTGTGTTATTTTATTATTTAAAACCGCAACTTGTTTTTGTTTGTATTTTGTTTGTCGATTTAAAAAATGAAAACCCTAGTTAATTTTTTTTTTGTTTGTTTTGTTTTTTGTGCTTGGTGTTGCTTTGTAGAAACTAACACGAAGCCCTAGTTTTAAAAAACCGTGTTTATTTTGTTTTTGTTGTAAACTAAAGAAATAAAAACCCTAGTTTGAATGAAGGTCGAAAACTTAGCTTTGTTTGTAAATTTTTTTGTTTATTTTGTTTTCTGTTTTAAACTAAAGAAATAAAACCCTAGTTTGAATGAATATCGAAAACTTAGCTTTCTTTGTAAAAAAAAATTATTTTTATTTTGTTTTCTATTTTTTTTATCCGTTTAGACTAATGTCAAACCCTAGGTAACTGAAGAATTTTTTTGTTATTGTTGTTTTGTGTTTGTTTTTCAGTTTTAACTAAGGTTAAAAACCCTAGGGTAAGAACTGTTTTTTTATTATTTTTGTATTTTGTTCGTTTAGACTAGGATGAAAACCCTAGGTGAAATTGTTTAAAATTGTTTTTTGTATTTTGTTCATTTAGACTAGGATGAAAACCCTAGGTTAAACTATTTTACATTGTTTTTGTATTTTGTTCATTTAGACTAGGATGAAAACCCTAGGTTAAACTGTTTTACATTGTTTTTGTATTTTGTTCATTTAGACTAGGATGAAAACCCTAGGTTAAACTGTTTTACATTGTTTTTTCTATTTTGTTCGTTTAGACTAGGATGAAAACCCTAGGTTAAACTATTTTACATTTTTTTTGTATTTTTTGTATTGTGTGCTTTAAACTAAAAGTAAACCTTATTTTAAAGTTTTGTTTTTGTTTAACTAGAGTTAAAAACCCTAGAGTTGTTATTGTGTTTTTTTAGAGTTTAAACTTAGAGTTATAAACCCTTGGTTAAATTTTGATTTTTTGTAAACTAAGGTTAAAAACCCTAGGTTTGTTTGTTTTGTTTTTTGTTTTAAACTAGAGTTAAAAACCCTAGGTTTTTTTATTTTGTTTTATTTTTGTAGTTTAAACTAGAGTTAAAAACCCTAGGTTTAATTTTGATTTTTGTAAACTAAGGTTAAAAACCCTAGGTTCGTTTGTTTTTTTTTTTTTGTGTTTTAAACTAGAGTTAAAAACCCTAGGTTTTTTTTATTTTGTTTTATTTTTGTAGTTTAAACTAGAGTTATAAACCCTAGGTTAAATTTTGATTTTTGTAAACTAAGGTTAAAAACCCTAGGTAACTGACAAATTGTTATTTTGAATTTTTTTTTAATTTAAACTAGAGTTAAAAACCCTAGGTTAAAATGTTTGTGATTTTGTTTTGTGTTTTTATTCAAAATATGGTTAAAAACCCTAGTTTGCAATTTTGTAATTTGTTTTTCTGTACAATGTTGTTACTGTTGTTGTACAGTTTATTAAATGTATTTGTTTGTACAATTTGTATACATTGTTGTATATTGTTTTAGTGTTGTACAGTTTTTTTGTTTTTTTTGTTTTGTTTTGTCATGTTTTAATGTTTTTGTTTTGTTTTCTTTTGTAGGTTGTGAAGAGCTGGTATCATGTGCCTACGATGTTCTCTAAAGCATAGGAGGCGCTGACTATAGCAGACTGGGAGTGGCTTTATGCCCTTGGACTCAAGCAGGTGACTCGGTTAGAGCCTATGGTGGTGGATCAGGCGTATTTGACTGCCCTTATCAACTTATGGGATCCCCGCACCAATACCTTTCATCTCCCAACAGGAGAGATGACAATGACTCTTGAGGATGTCTATCAGATTCTATGGTTTTCGATAGACGGGCTTCCTATTCGGACTATGCCACGTGATCAGCAGATAGCAGTGCTGACACGGTGCTTCGGGCATGGGGTGGAGATGGGGGTGGATAGTCCGATAGAGAGGGCAAAGGGGGATTGTTTGATTAGTGGTATTTTGGTGTGGTGGTTGCTGGAGAGGGGCATTTTGGGGGTGAGGCATGCATTACTGATGACCCTCATCTCCAACATGCTGCTACCTGACTCATCAGGTGTGAGGTTCCCTTGGAACCTGCTAGAGGTTGTTTTCAGACTGGTTGAGTGTCCGAAGGAGGCACCCCTAATTATGATGTGGGGATATACACTACTGGCACAACTTTATGATGAGTTGTATGAGGTCCACTGCTAGAGGCAGAAGGATATTGGATGCAGCTATTTGTTGTAGTGCTGGGGGTGGCAGCACATAGCTGTGAAGCGACCGTAGGGATTGCCTTGGACCAACCGGGTAGAGATGGTGGAAAGAGAGATAGGGTATGTGGCTCTATGGTAGAGGTAAGAGGAGTAGGGGTAGAGTCGATGGTGGGCAGGTGTCATAGGGCACTATGTCAATGCCTTCATGTGGCTTGCTCCAGGGGAGGTGTTCTGACATCCATATCAGGACTGTCCAACCTAGCCTGAGGCTGGAGAGTGGCTCTAGTGGGTGCGCAGGGGGAGATGGTTGATCGGGTGACACAAGACCGAGCAGTAGTACTTCCCATACATTCGAGTGATGTGATAGTTTGGGTTGCATAAGGGGTTTCCTGGTGAACCCTTGATCTATTGATGTCGGGGTGATGATAGGACTCTGGCCTGGTCGATAATCGAGCCGCTTTATGAGGAGTCGAATGCAGTGATTGATGTCCCCGACATGAACAACGTCAGGGTGACTGTCGAGTATGACCAATGGTGGACATTGTAGTGATGGTGGGGTGAGGGGCCTCTAGGAGTTTCAGACACAACAACAGCAGGTGGGGAGGATGCAAAGGCATCAGGGGAGGGTTGGGGGGCTCCACTAGAGGATGAGGACATGGTGGAGGTTGATGATTTTATGGGGGATGATTTTGGAGTTTCGGAGTAGCCGAACATGCAGGATGTCCTGAAGTAGTGGGTGCTAGAGCAGCCCGTCGTCCCAGGGATGCTTATGCCTCAGGCAGTCCCAGTGGATATGGAGGCTAGGTATCACACTAAGATAGCATAATTAGAGGATCTACTTCAAATATGGTATGAGGAATTCAGGGATGTTCTACAGGAGAGGGATCGCCTACAGACTCAGTTGGTTGAGAAGGAGAATGCATTGGCTACATACCACCGACGGGATGGGGACATCGATGCGTCGCGAGAGAGGGATCTCCTACAGACGCAGTTGGCACAATGTGATGATGCATTGGTTGCATATAGTCAGTAGGAGTTGGATTTGGTCTGACACTAGATGGAGTTGGAGGTAGAGATTATCCGCCTCGATGGGCAGTTACCTGAGCTCCCTGGAGGTGGATCTTCATGTCGAACGAGAGACAATGAGACTAAGTGGTCTGCTTCCTCTCATTGCAAGTGGCTGTATGAGGGAGGCGCTAGTAGGCATGATGCAAGGGCTAGCATTAGCCAGCCTAAGAGGTCCCATAGGACCCACACCATTGGAGGTAGCTTTCATTGCATCGATCCTGCATGATCATGGTGGCCGATGCCCTAGGTTTGGGGGTTTTTGAGTTTTTGCTGGTTTTGTGAGGTCATAGGACCGACTTATTGTAGCCTACGGGCATTTTGATGATATATATACATGATGTTCTTTTTGGTTATACACTTGTCATGATTTTTTTTGTTTATTTTTATGCACATTTATTTACGTTGATGGATGCATGTGTTATTATGAATGCGATGTTTCTAATTATATGATGTATGCATATGGAATGGATGGAATGATTTGTTGATAACTTTTCGATGGCACCATAGACTGTATAGGATTTACTAGCTTTCTATACTATGTGATTGCTTTGTGGAATGACTTTTCATTTGATAATTTTATTTTGGTATTTTTCGTATTTTTGATGGTGATGTAAGTAATGAAATGTACCAGTTGTTTTAAAATGTAGTTAAGG
Organism: Wollemia nobilis; assembly: GCA_028583015.1. NCBI lineage: Eukaryota > Viridiplantae > Streptophyta > Pinopsida > Araucariales > Araucariaceae > Wollemia > Wollemia nobilis. Next base: position 12,418 of record JAQPPZ010016196.1, read on the forward strand.
TTTTTCTGAGATTTAGATGTTTTAACTAACTAGCCAAGACTGTATATTTATCTCTCAAGACTTTTGAACAAGGTATGAATTATACTTGAGTTTGACCAAGTTATTGTACATCCTTGTGTGTGCGATTGAGTTTGTTTATGTGGTATTTGTCAAGATACCGCTAGTGCCAGATAGGTTGTCAACCAAACCTGTACTGAGGATCACCTAATTAGCTCCACTAACTCCTTTGTTGTATTTAGTAAGATTAATCCATAATACAATCTAAGGTACCATAGGCTAGCTCATCCACATGCAAACATTGGTCTACTCACATGCAAAGCTAATGTGATAGACATATCGTCATGCATTTAAGATATCGCCATTACCAGGTAGGCTGTCTATCAAACCCGTAATGAGGATCACCTAGATGGTTTTTCGAATGCTGATAATTCCAAGGATTCAAGCTCAGGCATCTTTCAATTGCTCAACTTGTTGGGAAACTTGCTCTCATGCATAGTGATGAAAATCACTGTTTATTTTTCTTTTTGAGCAAGGAGTTTGAATAGTGGTGATAACCACTGTTATTTGGTTTTGCAAAGTTGAGCTCGTAGGTTGTTGGCTTGTGAATGGCATTGATCCTTTTTGGCTTTGGGGATGACTACCCATCCTGGTTAGGGATGTGTAGTATGAATCCTTATGACTTTGGGGACCAAAGGTGAGTGGGGAAATTATTATGTAGTGGCATTGATATTTTAGGCCTTGGGGATGACTACCCATCCTTGTGAGGGGTGTGTAGTATGAATCCTTATGACTTTGGGGATAAAATGTGATTGGTGATGTTACTATGTAATGGCATTGATCTTTTAGGCCTTGGGGATGACTACCCATCCTTGTCAGGGGTGTGTAGTACGAATCCTTACGACTTTGGGGACCAAAGGTGATTGGGATTTTTGTTAGTGGTGAAAACCACTATTTATTAGGGGAATTGGATGGGGAAAAGCTTGTCCTTTTGTCAATTCTCAATATTCTTGAACCATTCGCATAGGGGGATGAACAGGCTAACATTTCACCTAGGGTACCCTAGATTGTCGTGCAGGTTTTTCTTGCGTTCACACAACTTGGGAATTTGTATGTGTTGTAACTTGTGTTGGGATGCTACATAACAAGGTGTGATCCAAGTAAAACTCGACCTTAATAAAATCTATTTGACTTTGTACAGTTATTGGCTAGAAATCTAATAACAGCTAAGTGACGAAAACCCTAGATGCATTAGAAGACAACTGACTATGATATGGTGCAAAATGTAAATGGCATTTATTTTTTATGGACTATTTACAAAGTGGAAAAATGTGGAAAATGATGGAGTTGTCGATTAATTACAGTCTATGGTGCATTTGACCTGTATGACCAACAAATATGCAATGTATGTTTACGATGCCGAATGCAACTTATTTTTTGTGTTTTGATTTTTAAGAGTATGCATGGAAGTGAGATGCAGTTTTTTATTATTTTTGATTATCTTTTGTTTTTGTTTATTTTTGAATATTTGTTGTTGACCAAGCGATTGTGGGAACCCTTGGAGCTTTTGGTCTAACCAAAGGGTTTATGGATACCTTTGGGGCGTTTTAGGTTGACCAAGCGATTGTGGGAATCCTTGGAGCTTTTGGTTTGACCAAAGGGATTATGGATACCTTTGGGGCATTTTAGGGTTTGACCAAGCAATTGTGGGGATCCTTGGAGATTTTTGGTTTGACCAAAGGGATTATGGTTACCTTTGGGGCTTTTCAAGTTGACCAAGCAATTGTGAGAATCCTTGGAGCTTTTGGGTTGACCAATCGATTGCTAGAATTCTTGGAGATTTTGGTTTGACCAAACGATTTTTGGAATCCTTGGAGCTTTTGGGGGTGGGCTATGGCTCTCTAAATGTGAAATGGCCTCAAATGACTGATTTTCAAGGGTTCTAGTTCCTTGATTTCTTCAAGAGAGGCGAGCCGATATGTTCTAGGTCCTATTTTACTGTCGATGAAATAAGGACCTAACCAATTTGCCATGAACTTATCCCTTAAATGGGGTGGCAAGTTAGAGTTTTGTTGGTTCTCTTTTAAGACCAAGTAACGAACCTGAAAGTCCCTCAGGTGAAATTTCATGTTGTATGCTTTCTTAAGTTGCTCTTGATAGATACGTAAATGCTCGAGAGCATTTATGTGTCGTTTGTCAAGTAACGTAAGTTGGTCTAACCGGGTATACCATGCAGTGTCACCATCGATGAACTCTTGCATTGATATGCGTAGGGAAGGTATTTCCAACTCGAGAGGTATGACTACCTTGGAGCCATATATCAGCAAAAAGGGAGTTGCCCCAATGGGCGTCCAAATGCTAGTGATATAAGCCTATAGGGCAAGAGGGATTTGAATGTTGCAATTCTTATGACTATCTGTGACTGTCTTTTTAAGAATGGCAACTAGTGTTTTGTTTGACGCCTTTGCTTGCTCATTTGCCTGTGGATAATAGGGTGTTGAAATACTATGTTGGATTTTGTACTTTTTTGTCAAAGCACACACATATTTGTTCTTGAATGATGTCCCATTATCCGGGATGATCTTGGATGGAATACCAAAACGACATATGATGTTATGTAAAATAAACTCCGCAATGCGGGTCTCAGTCGTAGAGGTAAGCAAAATTGCTTCCACCCACTTGGTGAAGTACTCTGTGGCCATTATGATAAACGTGTGATGACCTAACAATGCAGGGGAGATCTTTTTGATTAGATCTAAGCCCCACTGCAAAAATGGCCAAGCCGATTGGATCGGTTGCAAGGCCTGAGAAGGTACATGTGTCAAATTGGCATGGTGTTGACACTTCACACACTTCCTTACATACGCACAACAATATCGCTCTAAATATGGCCAATAATAGCCCATGTGGAGAATGCACTTTGTGATGGCCATACCACTAAAGTGGCCACTACATGTACCATCGTGCACTTGGATGATTGCCCAAGCATATTCCTACTGGTCCAAGCAACAGAGGAGGATTCCTTCATAGCTTCGATGGTACAAAATGTCTCCTAGAAAGACATGTTTTGTCACTTTCTATTTAAATGATCTTTTCACAGCATGCATCAATCCAAGTGGGAGGTTACCTAGCTTGAGGTAGTCTCTTATGGGTGTGTACCGATCCTACTGATCAGAAACCTCGATGGTATGAACTGTCAATCCCTCTTGAAGTTCATTTCTAGAAAAAGTTGAGTAGGAACAAACCTATAAGAATAGCGTTGTGTTGCTATTAAGGGGAATAGGGGAGAACAAGGACCCCCAGTTGGCTTGATTTAGACAATCATGGATTCAAGAGAACTTATCCTGATATGGTTCAATCTGGATCAGGTGGATTCCTGGCGTTAGGTCAGAGCTTGCACGCTCCATCACGAATTGCGATAATGTTTTGACTTGAATGGTTATCATCTCACCAGAAGTGTCTTGTGGGATTAGTGACCCCAAAGAGGCCATAGTATCTACAAAACAATTCGATGATCGAGGGAGTGTCTCGATGTTGTACCATTTAAGATTTGCTAGGAATTTGTCCACAAGGGCTTTGTAGGCCTGCAGAACTGGGCATTTGCATTGGAATACCCCTTTAAATTGGTTGACAATTAATAGCGAATTACCAAAGATGTTCAAGCGTTTGATGTTCATGGTGATTACTATCTGAAGACCTATGAGCAAAGCTTCGTATTCAACATTGTTTTTGGTGCATGGGAAATCTAATTCAAATGATAGAGGCATTGGAGTCCCTTGTTGTGTGATGAATACAATTCTCGTGCCACCCCCTTGCTCACATTTAGAACCATCGAAGAATAAGGTTATGTCAGCATATGACTCAGGCTCATCAGAATCTGGCGATTCTGAGACATGGAAGACCCCATCATCGGGTAGCTCTATAGTCAGAGGCTAATTGTCTTTGAGAGGACCCTCTACTAGTTGATCAGTGATGACTTGACCTTTGATGGACTTCTATCCAATGAATTCAATGTCAAACTCCGTCAACAACATGATCCATTTTGTAGTGTGGCTACTATGATAAGTACGACTCATCATGTATCGTAATGGATTCTCCTTAGACACAATATACGTCGTATTGCTCAGCATGTAGTGGCATAGCTTTTTGGTAGCAAATACCACTGCTAAGCATAGCTTCTCAATGTATGCATAGTTAAGTTCATAACTGACCAGGGTGCGGCTAAGATAGTAAGTAGCCTGTTCTTTATGTAGTTCATTTTTCTCGGCTAGCATGGTGCCCAATGCCACCTAAGTAGCTAAGATGTATAAGTAGAACAGCACTCCCAATCTGGGTGGTGTCAATACTAGAAGTGAAGCCAAGTATTGTTTGATATCGTCGAAGGTTGACTGGCACTCGTCATCCGAGTGAAATGCTACCCCCTTGCGTAATAATTTATTCATGGGCCGACACTTATCAGATAGCTGCGCTATGAAGCGCTTGATTGACGTGACCTTTCCCTGTATGCTTCTGAGTTTCTTGATGGTAGTTGGGGGGAGCATTTCAAGGATTACATTTACTTTGTGTAGATCCACCTCGATGCCTCGTTTTGAGACTATGAAACCCAAGAGTTTTCTAGATGTGATGCCAAATACGCACTTCTTAGGGTTTAGTCTGACTCTGTGTTCGATGAGGCGATTGAGGATCTTGCTTAAATCATCAAGATGATCTGGGTGTAACAGAGATTTGGCCAATTAATCATCCATGTAATCTTCCAAAGTTTTATGCATGTGATCGTGGAAGATGTATGTCATGGCACGTTGGTAGGTGGCACCAGCATTTTTAAGGCCAAAGGGCATGATCTTATAAAAAAATGTTCCCCAAGGCATTGTGAACATAATTTTTAGTTGGTCCTTAGGATTGATACAAATCTAATTGTATCCCAAGAAACCATCCATGAGGGAAAGAATTTCATGGCTTGTTGTAGTGTCTACTAATGCGTCGATGCTAGGCAATGGGAAATCATCCTTGGGACTCGCTTTGTTTAGATCTCAAAAATTGGTGGATATGTGAATCCTCCCGTCTGGATTTTTAATAGGTACCTGTTGACAATTTTGTCACATTGCACAAGGGGTAGAAAAAAATTTAAAAAAAATCAAAATTTTGTAGTCTTTCCTTTTGCAAAAGTATTTCTTTTTGTTTGTAAGTGTTGCAGCAATTTTGGCTTTCAATGCCATCCCCTTGTACACAAAATGAAGAAGGAAAAGCTTCACTGCCAAATAGGCCAAAGAAGATAGCTTCGGAGCAAGAAGGAAAAAGTGTCGCGATATCACAACATGTTGCGTTTTCGCAGCTCAGAGCGACAAGGAAGAGCAAAAGAGAAAAAGTGTCGCGATATCGCGACATGTTGCATTTTCGTGGCCGACAGCAAGGAAAAAGCGCAAGAAAGAAAAAGTGTCACGATATCGCGTCATGTTGCATTTTTGCGGCTCAGAGCAAGGAGAAAGACCAAAGGAGGAAAAGTGTCACGATATCGTGACATGTTGCATTTTCGTGGCTCAAAGCAACAACAGAGGACAAAGATAGAAATGTCGCGATTTCGTGACATGTCATATTTTCGTGATGTAAGAAGAAGAACCAAGCTGAAGACATAGAAATGTTGTGATATCGTGACATGTTGCTTTTTCGTGAGGGGCACACACTCCAAGTTGGGTATTTTCCCGAGACCATCAAAGTGCCTCATAAATGCATTTTTACTTGCCCGGTAAGCTCGTTGCTCATTTTTGGCAATTGGAAGTGAAGTATCAGTCCCTGAAGGAGATCTCGATAAGCATGGCAGCCACTCGAGCATTGCACCTAGAAAACAAGGACACTCATATGGCTCATCATTGCATATTTCCATGGTTGACTTGGTCATAATTACCAGTTCTAGTAATGGATTTGAAAGCTCAGTCACGAGGGCCGCGAGGAGCCGACTTCTCAGATATCAAGAGTATACTTCATTCTGTATAATAATCACTCAGATGGTCGAGTCCTCTATAAAAACCCAGGCATTGTAATGAAAAAGGGGGGGAACTATCTGCTAGAAAGCTGCTATAACTTGATGTCCTGCGATTAATACTAAAGAGCTTTGGGCTAAATTTCTCTTTTTTATGTTGCCTTCTGTGTTTGATTCTTTTGTGTTTCTTCATTTGCATACTGTGACTCTGAATCCTAAATTTGGTGTGTGATTGGGGACTGTACCCTAAAACTCGCCTAAAGGATACATAGGAGAGGAAAAATGCCTGGTGGGTTGTGGTTTTTGTTACATTCACTTGTCCTAATCGTCTTTACTTTGAACCCTGAATTTCAATGAAAGGGAGAAGGAGAATCCTTGGGGCTCGCTCAGAGGATACATAGGAAAGTTAATGTGGCATTTCTTTTATTTATTCTTGGTGTTCTTTGCTGCTATTCAAGTTGCTAGTTAGTGATCATGCTTCCTGTTCTCTCCCACTTTAAATTACCGATCTCTCTTCCCTTACCTCTTTTTATTTCTTTCTCTAACCCTTACTCCGTTTATCTCTTTCCTGCATCCCTTATCTCAAAACACCCAAGTAGTTTAGCATAGGATTCGGCCTTTCTCCGAAGATTGGCATGAGGGGCATCTCTTCCCTTCGACCTTTTAATTTTGGTCCAGGTCTAGGGTGCATACACTTACCCAAATCCTTTCCTAGGAATATTTGATGACCAACAGTTTTTGGCACGCCCGGTGGGACCAAGGTCCCATATTTTAAGAACAAATCTCAAACCCGTCTTCATCGGGGCCAATAGTTCTAACCAGTTCTCGGTGTGACTCGGTTAGTCTCACCTGACTAGTGGTAGTGAGAACCGATGCTCTCATTACCAAAAGACTCTTAGCATCTAGCGACTCTGTTTACCCGAGAATATTTAAGTTGTAAAGACCAGTACCAAAGTCTGTGCCTTCATACCAAAAGTCCCCATATTTTGAAAGAAGCCTGATTTTGGTGAATCTCTGGCTTGCCTCCATCTGGAAAAATCACCTGGAAACTTTGACTAAGCTGAAGATCTAGATTTCTTGATCGTAGGTGCCTTTTAAAGCTAAAAGAAGACACCCCAAAGGAATCAAGGTTCGATGAGCAACCTTGACCTCACAAGCAGAGAAAAGAATGTTCACTTGGTGACTCTGACTTAGTGGCGAGAACTGTGATCTCTGCAAGCCACTGCTATAATGGAGAGGGTATGTTATCCCAGCTGGGATGATCGTGTCCCTATGAATCTTCAAAGTTACCATGAAATTCTCGAAAGCACCTTGGAGACATTGACAAAATACAATGGCACTAAGGGAATGGCCCAAGAGCACCTTGAAGATGTTCCTTCTTTAGCGGCCCTCCATTACATAATCTATGAAGATGTCATGATCATACTTATGGTTCTATCTTTGGAAGGAAGGGCGTTACAGTGGTACATACTGCTCAGGCATAAAAGCATCTGTTCATTGGATGACTTAGCAAGAGAATTATTTAGAACATTTGATGGCTCTCAGGACCCCTTCCATATTTTGATGCACCTCTCCACAATCATGAGAGCACCTCTGGAGAGCATCACAGACTTCAATGTCTAATTTTGTAGAATTTGGAAGAGAATTCCAGGGGATATCCAACCGATGCTCGCCCAAGCCCACCTCTTCTATGTTCGGGATTTTCACCCGGACATGGGCCTCCTCTTACTGTGATCAGGTGAGCGAAGATTCCCTTAAATATTTGAGGAAGCAATATGAGCAGAACAACTTCTGCTCTTATCAGGAAAGTGGCAGTGGGGAGCAGCCCCATCACCCTACCCAATAATTACTGCTCCTTTTTATCCAATGTAGTATTCATCATGGCAGACTCCTCATACTGAGTAGAGGCCTGAGATGTAGTTTTTTGGAGCTCAAGAGACAAATTTTGTCCAAGGACAACGATGGGAATATGCAAGCTTTGCCCCAGCAATGAACAATATGGTTGCTTGTAGTCTCCATCAGGAGATGGGCCAAGGAGAGAAACAGACTCAAGTGGTAGAACCTGAGAACAAAGAGGGCATATTTTTGCACCCTTTTTGTATCCCAGTGAATGGCACTTAAGTATTTAGCCAGATCCCTTTAAGCATGCCTCATCAAGATGCTGATCCCAAGGAGATCCTGAAAGCAAAATTATCACAAGAAAAGCCCTGTTGTCGTAGTAAGAAGTTGGAGGAGCTCGTATTCAAGAGTCCGTAGCTGGTGGACTCTCTAAAATGGTGGTATTGGTTCCAGTCATCACCACAACCGGTACCCACAAAATACCCCCATGCGGCGAACTTCTTCGACACATCATTCATCACCAGTATGGGTACTGGCAGGAGTGACAACCTGCCATGTTGCACTCTGTTTGCAACATGGACAACTTTGGGAAGAGGCCAACCGAACTTCAAGGATCAGCTGAAGTTCAATCAGATCTGGTCCAAACATTGCAGGTTCACCGGATAGGCACCCGAAGCTGGTTTTATGGTAGCGGCATGCCAACTATGTCACAAAATTTTGTGTAAATACTGTAAATATCTCGGCTAGTAAATAAGTGCCGAGGGTGCTAAGCGATGCTTAGGAGCTTAGGCAAAAAAAAAAAAAAATGTTGTCAGTGGATAGTCAGAGAAGAAGATAATGGGAATGACTCTATTGCCCAATGGATAAAGGCCTGGGATCTCTGCATTCAGACAAGCTAAATGCCCCATGAGCCACCAAGAATGTTGACAATTTTGTCACATTGCACAAGGGGTAGAAAAAAAAAATCAAAATTTTGTATAGTCTTTCCTTTTGCAAAAGTATTTCTTTTTGTTTGTAAGTGTTGCAGCAATTTTGGCTTTCAATGCCATCCCCTTGTACACAAAATGAAGAAGGAAAAGCTTCGTTGCCAAACAACACTTTTTCTCTTTTGCTCTTCCTTTTCACTCTGAGCCGTGAAAATGCAACATGTCGCGATATCGCAACACTTTTTCTCTTTTGCTCTTCCTTTTCACTCTGAGCCGTGAAAATGCAACATGTCGTGATATCGCGACATGTTGCATTTTCGCGACCGACAACAAGGAAAAAGCACAAGAAGGAAAAAGTGTCGCGATATCGCGACATGTTGCATTTTTGCGGCTCAGAGCAAGGAGAAAGACCAAAGGAGGAAAAGTGTCGCGATATCGCGACATGTTGCATTTTCGCGACCGACAACAAGGAAAAAGCGTAAGAAAGAAAAAGTGTCGCGATATCGCGACATGTTGCATTTTTGTGGCTCAAAGCAAGGAGAAAGACCAAAGGAGGAAAAGTGTTGCGATATCGCGACATGTTGCATTTTTGCGGCTCAAAGCAACACCAAAGGACAAAGACATAGAAATGTCGCTATTTCACGACATGTCATATTTTTGCGATGTAAGAAGAAGAACCAAGCTGAAGACATAGAAATGTCATGATATCGTGACATGTTGCTTTTTCGTGAGGGGCACACACTCCAAGTCGGGTATTTTCTCGAGACCATCAAAGTGCCTCATAAATGCATTTTTACTTGCCCGGTAAGCTCGTTGCTCATTTTTGGCAATTGGAAGTGAAGTATCAGTCCCTAAAGGAGATCTCGGAAAGCATGGTGGCCACTCAAGCATTGCATCTAGAAACCAAGTACACTCAGATGGCTCATCATTGCATATTTCCATGGTTGACTAGGTCATAGTTACCAGTTCTAGTAATGGATTTGAAAGCTCAATCACGAGGTCCGCGAGGAGCCGACTTCTCAGATATCAAGAGTATACTTCGCCATTCTATGTAATAATGACTCAAAGGGTCGGGTGCTCTATAAAAACCTAGGCATTGTAATGAAAAATGGGGGGAACTATCTGCTAGAAATCTAGTGTAACTTAATGTCCTACGATTAATACTAAAGAGCTTTGGGCTCAATTTCTCTCTTTTATACTGCCTTTTGTGTTTGATTCTTTTGTCTTTCTTCATTTGCATACTGTGACTCTAAATCCTGAATCCGGCGTGCGATTGGGGACTATACCCTGAAACTCGCCTGAAGGATACATAGGAGAGGAAAAATGCCATGTTGGTTTTCTTTTATGCTACCTGGTGGGTTGTGGTTTCTGTTACATTCACTTGTCCTAATCGTCTTTACTTTGAACCCTAAATTTTGATGAAAGGGAGAAGGAGAATCCTTGGAGCTCGCTCAGAGGATACATAGGAAAGTTAATGTGGTGTTTCTTTCATTTATTCTTGGTGTTCTTTGCTGCTATTCAAGTTGCTAGTTAGTGATCATGCTTCCTATTCTCTCCCACTTTAAATTACTGATCTCTCTTCCCTTACCTCTTTTTATTTCTTTCTCTAACCCTTACTCTATTTATCTCTTTCCTACATCCCTTATCTCAAAACACCCAAGTAGTTTAGAATAGGAGCCGACCTTTCTCTGAATATTGGCATGAGGGGCATCTCTTCCCTTCAGCATTTCAATGTTGGTTCAGGTCTAGGGTGCATACACTTACCAAAATCCTTTCCTAGGCATATTTGATGACCAACAGTACCATGTTGGACAGCCGTGGTGGATAATCCACATAGATGATAAACTGTGCATCCAACAACTTTTGTAGCTCGTCTTTGACCATTAAGGCTACTTTTGGGTGCATCTTACGTAGTTTTTGCTTAACTGGCTTGACTGTCATATCAAGCGTTAGATTATGCATGACTAGCTACGGGTCTAGCCTTGACATATCTTTGTAGGACCATGCAAAAACCTCCTTCTTCTCTTTGAGAAGGGCAATGTAGTCGGCTTGCTCTTCGGGGGATAGACTTACCCCCAACTTGATGATTTGTGGATTCATTGGATCAGAGTCAATGTCTACGTCAGTCATCTCCTTGACTGACATGTGGGACCCGTCCTCCAACTGGTGTGGAGTTGGGATCAAGTGGATATCATTTGCTAAATTTAGATCTATGTTTGGAACATCGGGTTCCTCTTTAGCATGGAAGATATCCTAAGTTGGTCTTGGTGTGAAATGAAGCACCTCATCGCAAGGCCAGTACTCTGATGGGGATGGTGGTGAATTAACATGATCCCAGTCTATGGCATCTAGGTCTAGATATAATGACTATGCTGGATCGGCTGGATTGCGGATGGGGGCGGTTAAGTCAATGGATATCATGTTGATGAAATGATTTTGGTCTCCATTACCGCGGGTGTGGTGACTCGGACATCCTTGGTGATATTTGTGCTCCGGATCTAGCTTTGGGGGTATTGGCACAAATGGATCAGCCCTATGTGTAGATAAAAGGACAAGATATGCCCTTGGCACTGATAAATCTATAGGGTCTCTGGTCAGAAGGTGCTCTCTGTATGCCCAAAGTGTTGGATGCAGTAGTTGGTCCAACTGTGTTGGGTTTAGGTGCCACCGATGCCTTGGCCCCATGTGTAGTTCAAACATGTCGTCAATGTCCATGGGGTATTGTTGTTGTCACATATGATTGAGATATGCAATCTTAGTCTCATATTCATAATCGCTATCAAAGATCCCTAGGCCTTCATTGGATTCGATAACTATTTGCGACATGTGAGGCTCGTCCTGCTCGAGCAAATTGATCTGGTCCCATCGGGGTTTTTTCGCTCTCTATAGGAGGACCTGATTTTCTTGAGGTGGCACTTTCTTGATTGGAGCATCCAAAGAGAACATTTCCAAGAGGCTTTCTTGATAGTCATCCATGGGGGTCACTTGCGAGTGATTTCTATCAGACTCAAAAGGGTCCCAAGGTGCTACCTCATACTCTGACTCGTCTTCTGAAGACCCTTCTTGGCCGTGTCTATATCCCTATTGTAGGTGAGTCCTCGAACTTTCTCCTTTATTGATCGAAGGGAAAGGGTTGTTAAGGTCAACAAGGTTGGTTGTTAGCAATGGGAGATAATCCACCAATGTATACATTGTGTTAGGATTGGCATATGGATCTTGTGCCAACCCATCCTTGTTGCATATCCCTAGACCTTGCATGTTCTCTACCAAGATGTCAAGTGGTAGAGGGTGGTTAAACCCTACTCCTTACTTGTCGTATGGCATTTGATATATTGGTTGACAAAGAACGCACACTCCTTGTTCATATCTACCTAACCCATATCCATGCCAATTGCATTGGCCAAGATATCTCAAAGCAAATTCTGGGTTGGACAAATAGTTGACGTCCTCAGCAAAGGGCTCTTCATCTTCTTCTTCTTGCATGTAAATGTTCAATGCCATTATCGAGGCCCCCATTTACAAATTTTGTCTGATTTGGTGGGTAGCCTAGAGGAACAATAGTGTCGATGGGGAGGCAAGGTCTCCCCATGTCCTGCATGGACTCAAGTGCGGGTGTTGCTACAATGTTCTACACTAAGTACTCCCACAGGCCCGTATTGGCCATTTTAATGATGATCATTGGTGGTTGAGGGGGAGCGAATGGAAGTTCTTCCTGAGTCCACTCCATGTCGAGTGAACTAGGTGTCTCAATTTCCATTTGGCTAGGCATATCCTCGATAGATATGGTTGAGACTGATGGCGGTGCCTCTTCCAGGGGTTTCTTCCCATTGTCCTTCGATGTGGCCACCATAGGTGGCATCGTTGGTGAAGGACCAAATGATGAAGATGGACTCGACTAGGGATTTGAGGTACTTAACAGCGGGGATGTATGCAAAATCAGACCCTATTTAGATGGATTCAACTAAAAATCCAAATGTGTTGATGGAAGGGTCGATTGTGGTATTAGCTGCATCATATTGCAATACTTGAAGGGCTCTAAGTCTTTCGGGACTACATGCACCTGCCATTCAAATGTGTACTTTAGGCACTAATGAGCTATCAAAGGGACACACTTCATGTCCCTGATCCAAGGCCACCCCAGCAAGATGTTATAGGACATATCACCTTCTAGGATGTGGCACAACGTAGGAATAGTCTTATGTCCCACCTGGACAGGCAAGACGATTGTGCCAACCGTTAAGCATATCGCATCATTGAATGCTCGTAGAGCATAGGTGGAGGCCACGATGTGACATACTAGCAACTTCAGGTGTTTCAATGTCGCTATTGTAATTATGTTGCTAGACGAGCCAGTATCCACCAACACCCTTTTAAATGGAATCCCGTTGACCCGTGTAATGACATGCAGGGGTGGATCCGCCATATCACCAGTCACCGATTTTAGTTTGTCTTATCTAAAGGTGATGACTGGTTCTATACATCATTTTACATGTCCCACAAAGTTGTTGAAAGATTTTACTTCGTGGGGCTGCAGCTCGATGGCTTTTAATATCTCCATTAGAGCCTCCCGATGGGGTGATGATTGTTGTATGAGCTCATAAATGGAGAACCTAGCCAACGTGGTACTCAAAATTTGGGTAAGTTTGGTCCAAATTATGGCCACTGGTCTAGGTGGAGGAGGTTGCGTAGGGCGTTATTGAGGTTGTGACGTTGATGGAACCTCTCCTGTAGCCACCGTGGGGGAAACTGTGCTTGGTTACTTCTTGTTTCGAGTCACTATGCTTATCATCCCTACATACCCCTGCATGGGGCAGTTCTGTGTCACCTCATTGACCTGAAGGGTTTTTTCCTGCATATCATGGGCAGGCAGGGGGTCTTTGAAGACTCCCATCTGTTGTTTGTTTGGCACCACGGAGTTATCCACCACCAGCATCTTGTTATCTATCAGGTCTTGCACGAAAATCTTAAACTTCCAACATGTGTAAAGGTCGTGTTCTTTCTATCGATGAAATCTATAGTACAAATATTCCCTATAGCCCTTAGGTTTTGGCACGTTGGGGTCTATGGGTCAACTTTTTGGTAGGTTTATCAAGTTTGCTACAAAAAAATGGTCAAACAAGGAGTCTTTGGACTCTGTGAAGAGAGCTAATCATCTCGAGGTGGGATGAATAACAGATCTATATTCATCATAGGGTGGGACGAATGCACATTCATCCCTGGATGACATGAATTCCAACTCTGTATTCGCCATAGGGTGGAACGAGCAGCAGTCTAGTGCTTGAAAGATTGACACCTACAAGCAAAAACACACAAATTTTGATCAAAAATTTGATCTCAAAATTAGGGTACAGTGTCCCACCATTATCGCCACTGAAAGCACGAGGATACGTAAGAAAAAAAAAAAGGGAAATGTAACGCTAAGTCCTATGAACGAGAATGCATGAAAAGGGGGAAAACAAACGAACTGAAACAAGATTTTAAAGCAAGTGTAAAGGCGTAGCCCTCTATTTTATTAATTTTCTTGAGACCCAGTTACAATACGTCTCCTCCATTTTTAGGGGCCAGGAGCATCGGACATAGTTTGGTTACACCACGAATGATACATTCCCCTTGGGGATCTTTCGCATGCCCACACTAAAAATGGGCAGACCAAACATCACCACCACTTGCATGAATGCATCTATGGTTCCTTTCTGCCCCTTTTTTTTTGAGATATTACATTCATAGAAACAATAAACGATTAGTAGCACCTGTGGATGGAGGGAAACATGCGATCCCCAAGGCCTACGGTTAACGCATGCATAAAATAATTAAAATGATAACTAAAACATATCAAAATGAGTTAAAATTTAGAAAAAGGTAAGAAAACATTACCAGGAACACACTACAAAAGGAACAGTCAATAAATTTTCCACATATTTCTAATCGCTCCGGGGTGGGACGATTAGGACTGTCATAACCTATTAGAAAGCCACCTCCTAAATGTCTAGTCCAGAGGCCTCAAAAACATCTACAAAGTTGGTATTATTCAAAACGAGGCATTTTGGGATGACCCAGAATGTCAGATTTTGAAAATTTAGCCTCGATCACCCTGTATTCGATGATGCTCCCTATATGTTAGTGAAAGCGAGAAATAATAAAATCACAGCCAAAACTCATCAAAATCACATGAAAATTGAATGGCAACATATTTAAATAACCTAAAATCAAATGCAAAAGAAATAATAGGGAAATATACCATAGATTTCTAATAACTTTGGGGTGGGGCGATTAGGACTGCAGTAGTGTGGGGGGCATCCGAGAGCAGGACACCCATCGTTTGGGGCTTGGTTTCAGCACCAATCCACTTGGTATGGGTCTAAAACTTCTTATGGGGTTGTTTTGGCAAATTTGGTGGAGTATTGTGGCCAAATATTTAGGTTTTGGGTCTGGATTGTGCATCCAATGATCACCTAATAACCTCCCTTCCAAAAGAGAGATCAAGGATGTAAGAAGCACAAACGATGGGTGAGTATGTAATTTGGCAACACTCCATTGCTCCAAATTCTCCTGCTCTATTCTTTTTTTGGGTGAGAAGACTCACCATTTTATAGACCTAGGGTCTCTCTCTTTGAATGCGCATGCGAGGGTGCCACTTGGCTTACTTGCCTTATTTTGGAAGAAAATATTTTTCCTTGATTTAGAGTCTCCTTGCATGAGGCCTTCATAATAAAGGCATGCTTGACTAAAGTCCCTCTCTTTAATTTGAAGTCGTTCCTCGCAATTGCATGTCTTGAAGGTGCAGTTAAGTGGCAGACCTATCGAGGTTTGACTTTTTGCCAGTCAAACCTGCTAATCGACCCACCCTAGGATGACCATTGCTAATCGTCCCAAGGTGGGACGAATACCAGTTTGTAATCGTCCCAAGGTGGGACGAGTAGGGAGCAAAGTGCTAAAAATGTGCCAAATTGACCTTTGACCTTCCAAAACTACTGTGAGAGTGGTTAGGACCACTATTTAACCTCTGGAGGCTGCCCTAGGGGATGTGTATGTCAATTCGATCAGTGCTTATCGTCACATAATCGGATTGGTGTTGTTTTGGTGTCTACATAATGATAACATTTTAGGACCTTATAACATAATTTTAAAAATGTTAAGATTATGTACATAATATAGTTAATGCAATTATATTAGGTAGATAAAAGCATATTTGCTTCTATCTCAATTTTTTTGTACTTTTTGTATCATTTTTTTGTTTTAAGTCAGGTCTTGGTTTGTTAAACACATTCCATCACCTTAGATAATATGAAGAACATTAAACTCTTATTCATCAAAATGTATTTTAATTAATCTAAGCATTAATGCCTAAATTAATTAATCATTAAATATCAAATAACCAAAGCAATTAAAATCATTAAAATAAAATGGTTAAACATCCCTATTCTTTTTTAAATAAAGGGGTAAAAATTTATTGATAAAAAGTCTGGATTACAAAGTACAACTGAGCCCCCACCCAGGACTTAAATAAGCAACAAGACAGGCTAAATCACCAGACAAGGTCAACTCCCAAAGAAAACCAAAAAAAAAACAAACCACATTAAGTCTAAACATCCTTATGGATCAAATCCCGTAGGTGTTGAGAATCCCCAAACGGGAGACTCTCTCAGTTATCAATACTCTGTCCTGAATAAAAACCACATCTGGAGAATGAACACGAATCAAATCACGAACAACTTTTTGTCTGGTGATGTTGTTCAACCCCCTTACATTCCATGAAAGTATAATCATTTTTGGGGGTTATAAAAATGGGAGTCCAATGTTCTCACCAAACCTGACTCTACCAAAGTCTCCCCCATTAACTTAATTTTATCCCGGTCTTTCTTCCGACCCACCTTCATATTCTTATCTGAAGCATTTTTTTTAATTATTTTATGCTGCAATCCCAGCACCATAGGAGATTTACAGTCCATGGATGACTGCATCAGTGCCTGGGTAGGAGAGGACACATCTAAATCTGTGTTATTTTCTAAGATAACTTCACTTCCAGGGCTAGGGCCAACCATATCACCTATACTAGAAACCAAAGCCATTTGTTCTTCATTTAAACCCCCTGTATCTAGTTCCCTTGGTTCCACCTCATGAAGAGACAACTGATTTGGTCCTGTTATATCTATAATAGGTAGCGATGTTTCAGGTATCTCCACACACTGATCAAGATTCTCTAGAATTTCAAAACGATTGAGCTGAGCATCCGGCTGGTTATCCTTAATGTCTATTTTTGCCTTTCTTCCTTTGTTTCGAGGTTTTACCGTAACAAAGCCTTCCTTATCCTGATCCCCCTCCTTTATCGGGGCTTTTCCTTTATCCATATTTTGTACAGCTTGAGAGGGCCCGGGATTTGAAGCCACAGGTAGGACAAACTTAGGGCATTTTCTTTGTAACTGGCCATATTCATGGCAAATCCAACAACGAAATGGAAGAGCTTCATAGTCAATTTTTTGAACCCATGTGGTTGATCCAAACTGTATTTCAATAGAATCTAGAATAGGATTGTTTAAATCAATTTCAACACAAATACGGGCAACAGAGATTACCTTTTTATCCAATGTCTGTCCTGACGGCCCAACCGGCTTCCCAAGTAGAAGGGCAATCATATGCAAGATGTCATTTCTCCAAAATTCCAAGGGGAGCCACGGAAGCCGAACCCACACCGAAACTCGTGACGGTCGCTCCTTTGATGGGTTGAAACCCACATGCCAGGGTTTAAGAAAGAGTCCCGCTTGGTTACAGAAATAGGGACCTCCTTCAAATGCTTTGTTACGATCCACAAGACAAGAAAAAACCACCATAAAATAGTTGTTTGCACTCAACATCACCTCCACATCACCTTCAGGGTTCCAAGTCTTCCTAACCCAAGCCTCCACAAAGGGAAGAGAAATTCAGATGCCCATAAATTTACCAATAAGTGCATGTTTGGTTAAATACTCCACATCTTCTCGCCACCGAGTCCGGTTGAACCACTAGAATTGGCCTGACTTCACATCATTCCAAACATCCATTGTTCTTTAACAAGTGATTCCCGACATACAATGGGAAATCTTGTTCCTTCCAATCATTTTTAAAAGAAATACCAGCCCTAGCATGCACGCTCCGTGACGGACCCGATGCCATCACTACATTCCTCCAGTTGTTCATACCTCCTCCAGAAACTGCTGCCATCCCCGTAGAGCCCACCAGATAAGTCTCAAAAAAATTCCAGCAAAGCAGCTTTCCTCATCAAACCCTAGCAGAGCAAAAAACTAATTCATTGATAAGCTTAGCTCCCTTAAACATCCCTATTCTTACAAACAAAAAAAAACCAAAAATCTTTCATATCAAAATATGACAAGTGGATTCCCAAAAATTTTGGGGTGGTTGTGAAAAATCCACAAATATTTAGAGAGCGATCCAATCAAGAGAGAGCACTCGATCAAGATTATAACAAAGAACCAACTTGACCTCAAAAATTAGTTTTGCTTGCGATTATAACATAGAACGGACTTGACCTAAAAAAAAATGTTTTGATCAAAATTAATTGAACGAACTTCAAAAAGAGCTTATGGAAAACAAGAAGAGCTTATGGAATGGAAGCCAACAGATTATTCATTTAAATCACTATACTGATTGATGGTCTGGTCGAGATTTTTTTTATAAACTATGTTATTTAAGAATTCTATTTAAACAAAGACTTTTTATTTAAAAAAAAACTTTTATTTAAGTACTTCTATTTAAAAAAGAAACTCATTAGGGATATTAATTCATCTCATGGATATGTTTACTATAACTACACATCCCTTCCCTTCCCTTGACTTCTCAGATTCACTAGAACAAGCTTCTAATAAATTAGAATTCAGCTATACTAGTGAAACCTTTGATTTGCTATAAAAGAAACTATGGTAGTCACAAGATAAAATTATTTGAAATGGGTTAATCAATACACGAGATAAGACTGTGTTAAAAAGTCATTCAAACTCCCATATTAAAACAAGACCGTGTCAAATTTTCTTACTAAAAGAAGACGTAGGCTAATTTCAATTTAGCTTAGTGCTTTGCTTCAATTTACCTTAGTGCTTTGCTGAAAATTGAAAAATGAATTTTGTAGGTTCTATTGAATGGCTGAACTAATACATCATGTTAATAAAGTGTGTAAATTAAATAAATAAGATGCATCTTGAGATGTTCTGACCTCGAACCCAAGCAAGAGTCCGGTTCACTGGCGAAGTTGGCAATACTTAAAACGAAGGTGTGTATTTTTAAGTTTTATTTAAATGAAAATGTATTTACCTTAGTAATTGTTTGGTCTATCAAAGTGCATTATGTCTAATGAAAACAATCTTATATCATACCTTTTGAGATTCATTGAATTGCATTCTCACTTTTCATTGCTTAATAGTTTATTCCAGATTTTTGCTTGAACATTCTTGTGGAATCAGAAATATTAATGACATAATGAGAGGTTAGGTACCTTCGCAATGCTAAATTTCCATGAGGAATCATTCTTTAAGTGTGCTTATAGCGAAGTAAATGTGCAAGTCCTTGTTATTTAACTGAATTTAGTGATTTTTTTATATGTGATTTGCTGCATTCTTTTAAAAAAAATCTACACGAGTCATGTTGACTCTGTTATCCTTCTTCACGGATGCACAACAACAATATAGTTGTCATGTTTCACGGAAGTAACTTTGCTTCTTATTTTGTTTAAGAAATTTGAAATTCCAATGAAAATCTTATGTTGTTCCATTGTTTGTATGTCATCTTGTAAATATTTCTTCCCTGTGGGATTTTACTTTTAGCTGAAAGAATTACAAATCGTGACTTTCATTCTAAAATAATCATTTTCAATTAAAAAGTTCGATCAATATGTTTTTGTTTCAAATGAAAACCTTGTAATCGTATTTATTTTTACTTTCAAATGAAAACCTAGTTGTGCAGCTTTGAACTTTAGTAAAAAGTGTGGGATCAGTAAATTAATATTTGTTTGATAGTTACCTTAATTTATACATAAATTTTATCTTTTATGAAATCTATGGTGTTAAACTACCAGTAGAACAGGCAAACCATGCTGGTTTTAGAAGAACCTTTTTATTACAGTTTAAAATATTGAAGAAACATGTTATATTTTGCCTTTCATAAAATATTATTAAGTTACTTTGATTGGTTAGAATGAAATATTAACTTATAGAACAATCATTACTTGTATTATGAGTTACAAGTCTTTTAATTTATAATTAAAAAACCTGTGTAAAATTTTAAGCATGTAGTAGATTTTATTTGCAGAATAAATTTTGGGTGTCAATAAAATTTTGGGTATCATAATTAAAATTTTATGCATGTAGTAAATTTTAGTTATAGAATAAAGTTTAGGTATAATAAAATTTTGGGTATCATAATTATAGCATGGAGAACTTACATAATGGGGAACATAGGTTAAGCATGTAGTAAATTTTATTTATAGAATAGATTTTGGGTATCAATAAAATTTATAATTTTTTTTTAAAGCGAAAAACTTTTTGCGGGGTCGCCTTGGTTTAAGAGATCACGAACATGGGGTTTTACACCGTCAAAGTTACTCGGAGGTTGCACCCAGCCCTACTTGCACCAACATTATCAATTGGATTTTGGGTATCCAATTCAGCTTTTTGGTAGGGTGGAGATTCGAACCTGGGACCTCCCTTGGAGGATTGCCCTCTCCTCTCCAACTCACCTACAACACCTGGGTAAAATTTATAATTTTTTAATTATTATTAAAAATGTTTAAATTTTTGTTAAGTCAAATAAAAATTTAAAATTTAAAAATTCAGTGTATTTGGTGAGGATGTGGAACCGTGGTGTGTCTAATGAGGATGTGGAAGTGGAGACAACTGAAATCAATCTGAGAGATCTGTTCTGGTCAGGTAAGTTTGGTGTTTTGGGTTCTCTTCCTTCTTGGAATCTTGAGAAGATTAGGTCTGGGGTGGTAGGCAAGAGGGTCCCTTCCCCTTCACTATCCTATGCCAAGGTGGTGACTGGCTCGAATTTTGGTGAAGAGTTTTATCCCTGTAAGATTAATTTGGAGTCTTTTCAAATTCACATTCAGGATAGCATGGTTAACTCTCTGTTGAAGAAGGGATCATGGAATTTGGTTGGTAATTTTGTTGGTGGGAGGCTGGACCTTGACGTTCTTAGACGATAGGCATTGTCCAGGTGGAATTTGAGAGGCTCTTTGGACCTCACCACTCTTTCCTGTAACTTTTTTCTTATTAGTATTTTCTGTGAGGATAATTCTAGGAAGATCTTGGAAGGTGATTCATGGTTCTTTGATAAACACAATATTTTCCTTAGAAAATTAGACTCATACATCAATTTGGTCTTGTACAAGATTAATTTGGTTCTGATTTGGGTTCGTTTACCTGAGTTTCCTATGTTTATGTGGCATGAAAGTGTTTTTAGAGCTATGGCGAGTTTGATTGGGGATTTTATTTCCTTTAATTAGGTTTATGTATCGATTGCTCGACATCAATTTGTAAGAATGTGTATTATGATGGACATTGAAAAATATCTCCTAAAATCTATGTAACTCGTTTTACACCTTGGAAGCTAGGCTCAGGTTGTGGTCTATGAAAACAAGCCCCAGGCTTGTCAAGTGTATGGAATTGATGGTCATCATCAAAAATTTTGTCCTTAGAAGAAGTCTTTGAAGCTGCCTATCCAATAGATGTTGAATGTAGGGAAATACGTGGGCCCGTCTACTAGGAGGATCCCATTTAAGAAATAGAAAGTTTGGCATAGAAGGGTCTAATGGGTTTTGAAAAGTAAAGAGATTATTTCTTCTCAATTGGAAAAGGGTAGTGGTGGTGGGGCCCTCATTTCTAGTCTATGAGATTCTGATTTGGTTGAGTCAATCATTCTAAGAGCAGACCCTCAAAATAATTTGAAAGTGGTTCTTCACTCGAATCCATCAAAGCAAGAGATTGACCTTCCTCTTATAGATTTATTTAAGTACTTTAGGTCAAAAGGGGGTAAGATCAACCAAACGGTTAAATATTTGGAGATTCTGACTACTTAGGTTGTTAGAAATTCTTCTTATCTGAAGGAGTTTTTGAATCCTTGGGATGTTAGAAAATCTTATTCCTCGAGGAAGTTTTATGTTTCCCCTATGCATGGCTTAGACATCTTGGTGGTTTCTCCTAAGATCAACTTGGATAAAGGCTCGCTTGGTCTGAAAACTAGGAGTCATCATAGAAAGGGCATTAATACTGGGATGACAAAAGAAATGGGTAAACCCCCAAGTAAATTGGGGACAAATAAATCCATGGATGAGGAAGTTGTTAATGGTGCTCAGGCACTCCTTGTGGTGAAAGAAGAAAATAGGGAAAGACAACTAAAATTTGATGGTTTCAAATCCCTTCAATATGGGGGGACTCGAAAGAAGCTTTCCTTTTAACTTTCCCAATGAAAGTGTGTTCTTGGAATGTAAGAGGGCTCAATAGATCCTCTAAAAATATTTCTTAGTTTCACTAAGGAGGGAGAGATTACCCAATTTTTTGTGTATTCAAGAATACAAATTGGAGGCTTCTTCTTGGGAGTTTGTTCATAATATTGTGTGGAAGGACTTGGGATTTATAGCTAGTGAGGTGTATGGTTCAGCTGGAGGTTTACTTTTATTTTTGGTTTCTTCAAAGTTCGATGACCATGTAATTTTATCCTCCAATCGAGTGATTAATATATTTTTTTGGTGCAAAGTCTTATAGGTAGTTGTAACGTTCAAAATAATCTCATAGTTGTTGTTTTTGATATGTTGTTGATTCCCATATAATTACAAACACTACACAAACAAATATACATAGACCAGGAAAAGGTACAAAGGAACAGAGTAGTTTTATAAAGAATAGAGTAGAACAGGGGAAGTAAAAGGGGATCACAAACTAGCTACTTCTACTTGAAGAAATTTCATTCTATTATCTAAAAAGAGAACTGTATATTACATTCCTGAAGCATATATACATACATAGGAAACTTTGAGATAGGAGAATTCTATGGTGGAGAAGCTTCTCGAATTTATTTTCATAGAGAAAATGGCCTATCTACTATATACATCCACATTTAATGGGGGTAGTTGGGATTATTTTCCAACACTCCCCCTTAATCACAACTTCTACTAACATCCATGATACCCAAGTTGTCTCATTGATAAACAAAATTCTTCTTTCCCAATGGTTTGGTAAATATTTCTGCATATTGATCTTCAGACCTGTAATGTTCCAAAATAATTTCTCCAGCATTGATCACCTCCCTAATGAAATGATACCTTGTATCTATATGCTTAGTTCTCTTGTGAAAAACTGAATTTTTGGATAGAGCTATTGTAGACTTCTTGTCACAAAAAATTCTTGTTGGTTCTTCTTGCTTGTGTCCCAAATCCTTTAACATCCTTCTCATCCATATTTCTTGACAAGCTACCCCTGTAGCTGCCACATACTCAACTTCACTATAGAAAGAGAAACAATTGGTTGTTTTTTGAAGCCCATGAAACAACTCCTGATCCAAGATAAAAAGACAGCCTAATGTACTCTTCATATCGTCTATACTACCTATACAATCACTATCTGTATATCCAATTAGCTTGAACTCTTTAGTCTTGCTATACAAATTACCATATTCCTTTGTTCCATTAATGTATCTTAAGATCCTTTTGGCTGCTTGCAAGTGTGTTACCTTTGGAGTCTCCATAAACCTTGAAATTAGACTTACAACATACATTATATCAGGCCTTGTGGCTATCAAGTACATCAAACTTCCTACCATGCTTTTGTATAAAGTTGGATTTACATTTTTGCTCCAATATTCCTTTTTTAGTTTTAGTCCCATAGCTATTGGAGTTGGAGTAGGCTTGCAATTTTCCATTTTGAATCTCTTCAAGATATCCATTGCATACTTTGATTGTGAAATAAAAATACCATGTTCCATTTGCTGCACTTCTATGCCTAGAAAATACCTTAACAACCTTAATTTCGTCATGTCAAATTCATTTTTCATAACCTCTTTGAAATTATTTATGAAATAATTATCATTTCCTATAAATATTAGATCATCTACATACAAAACAACAATCAAAATCTTACCATTACTTACTTTAATGTAAAGAGTGGACTCACCATCACTTTTACAAAAACCATTGCTCAAAATATAAGAGTCTATTCTATTGTACCAAGCTCTTGGAGCTTGCTTGAGTCCATAGAGTGCCTTTTTCAGCCTATATACTTTGTCTTCTTGTCCAAGAACTTCATAACTAGGTGGTTGCTCCACATACACTTCCTCTTTCAACAATCCATTTAAAAATACTGACTTTACATCCATTTGATATACTTTCCATCCATATTGAGCTGCTATTGCTAAAACTATCCTCACTATTTCCATCCTTGCAACTGGAGCAAATGTTTCATCATAATCAATTCCTTGCTGATATTTGTGAAAGCACGAGGATACGAAAACAAAAAGGAATATGCCACAAGAAAAGAACAAGAAAGAACATATACAAATTGACACAAGATAAAAGCAATATGAAATATGGTAATCTCTTTATTGATACGCTTTGTAAATTGTGTTACAATACGTCTCCTTCCTTTTTAGGGGATAGGAGAGTCAAATGTGTTTCTCGTCACAACATCCATGGATAACAATCCTTCTTCCGCGTGCCCACATGTAAGATGGGCGGACCAAAATGTCGTCGCCGCTTGCGTATGTGATTATTTGCTCTTTCCTGCTCCTCTGCTATCGGAAACCTGCGTTCAAAGAAACAGAAAATATTAGTAGCACCTGCAGACAAAATGAAACATGTATTTCCCAAGGCCTACTGTCAGTGTATGCATGAAAATAATAAAACGACTATCAAATGACCTCTGATTGACCTAAAATTTTGACAGAAGCATAAAAATATTATCAGAAGACCACTGCAAAAAGAACAGTCTGGAAATTCCTCACAGATTTGTATTCGCTCCAGGGTGGGACGAATAGGACTGTGACAATTTTCCAGAAAGCACCCTATTCAATGTCCTTCTTAGGAAGCTCCAAAAGACCTGCAAAGTTGGGGTTAGCTAATTGGGGGTGTTTTGGGAAGACCCAGATGGTCAGATTTCTCCAATTTTGCCTCTAGCACCCAGATTTTGAAGATGGCATCTGCAAGTTAGTGAAGGCGGGAAATAACAAAAACCTGGTCAAAACTGCTCAGAATGAAATGAAATTTGAACTGTAACCTATTTAACCTATCTAGAATCAAATGCAAAAGAAAAACCAGAGAAATATATCACAGATTTCTAATCATCCCGGGGTGGGGCGAATAGCACTGTGACAGTTTGGGGAGCGCCCGGGGGCAGGACGCCCACCGTTTGGGACACTGTTTTGGCACCAATCCACTTGGGATGGGTCCAAAACTGATTATGGGGTGTTGTCGACAAATTTTGTGGATAGTTGTGGCCAAAAATTGGGTTTTGGGTCCGGATTCGTGCTTCCAATAGTCACCCAATAACCTCCCTTTCGAATGAGAGATTAAGGATGTAAAAGCACAAATCGCAGTTAGGTAGGTAAATTGGCAGCACTTCGTTGCTCAAATGCTCCTTCTCTGTATATCTTTTGGGTGAGAAAACTCACCAATTTATAGACCTTAGGGTCTCCTTGTTTGAATTGCGCATGCGAGGGCGCCACTTGAGTTAACTGTCCTATTTTCAGAGAAAAGCTAACTCCCTGATTAAAAATCTTCTTGCATGAGGTTTCTAAAATAAAGACACTCATCACTGAAGTCTCTCTTCTTGAATAAAAGCTATTCCTCGCAATTGCATGGCCTCGAAGCCTCAGTTAACTGGTGGAGTTACCGAGGTTTGACTTTTTTCCAGTCAAACTTGCTATTCGCCTCACCCTGGGGCGAATGCTGCTATTCGTCCCTGGGTGGGACGAATGCCAGTTTGTATTCGTCCCGGGGTGGGACGAGCAGAGAGCAAGGTGCCAAAAAGGTGCCAAATTGACCTCTGACCTCTAAAACTACTTTTGGAAGTGGTTAGGACCATTTTTTAACCTCTGGGGGCTGCCCTAGGGGCTGTGTGTGTCAATGCGATCAGCGCTTGTTGTCACGTAATCGGATTGGTGCTATTTTGGTGTCTACAGATGCCCCTTTTTGGGAAGCGCTGTGCAAGGCGCAGCGTCGAGCAAAAATAGATAACCAAAGCACTAATGATTAGGGTTTCTCAGTAACCTAACCAACTCTTGATGCCCCAAGTATGGAAAGGGCACGCATTCTTGAATCCTTGCTTCTGACGAGCTAAGGAACTTAAATCAAGTGTTAACCTTGTTCGGTGAGGTGTTACTTGAGCTTGGACATTGATCAGTCATGAATAGGCAAAGGGCGCAACCTTTTGTCTGTGGGAACCTTGAGTTCATGATTCACGAATGCCAAGTGTTTGATCAGCTTGTGATAATTGCTTGTTTGCTGCCCCAAGCAGGGGCACGATTGTCTTTGTCAATGATCCTTTGAATGCGTGTCATTTCCATGATTGGGTATATTGTTGTTGATTGGCGACTAAGTGTGACTACCCCCTCAAGCGACGAATCGATGAGGGAATGACCGACATGAGAAAAGCGACGAGTCACTTGACCCAAGATGACTTAGGTAAGGGTGCCTTCAGTTGTTTACCATTGAATGCGAAAGCAATTTTCGAACATTCTGACCTATTTTTGGTGGGTTTTAACCCTTTTTGTGACGCATTTTGGAGCTAAAATTGACAAAAATCCGTCCTCCCGTGGAGCGGTCCGGCTATGGTAGCCTTCTTAGGGAGTAGGATAGTGACAATTTGTAACCCCAATGTCTATTTTGGATGCCAAGAATGTCAGGCGCAAAAGCGCCTTCGTTCGGCAATGTTATTGCTATTTTTGGATGGGTTTTGACCCGTTTTGGTGACGTCGTTTGGGGATGAAATTCTCAAAAATCCGTCTTCCCGTGGAGCGGTCCGGCTATGGTAGCCTTCTTAGGGAGTAGGATAGTGAGGATTTGTGACCCCGACATCTATTTTGCATGCCCGAAATGTCCAGTGCAAAAGCATTCTGATCAGACACTTTTAGGGCTTGTTTTGGTGCATTTTTGTGCATTTTTTTGTTGTTTTTGAAATTTTTGCTCTGTATTCGTCCCTGGGTGGGACGAATTCCTATTTAGTATTCGTCCCAGGGTGGGACGAGCGCTAACCAGAGTGCTCATCCCAGGGTGGAATGAGTACAGGCTCAAAAAGCCTATTTAAAGGCCAAAACTGAGTTTTGGGCTCATTTGCATTTGTTTTTCTTGGCGATTTGGAGCTCTGAGGAGGAGGAGGTCAATTCTGCGAAGCGAAGCGCTGCCAAAATTTTCCTGCGACCATGAGTGCTCATACCGGATCGAGCGGCGGAGCCGAAGCGATACCAGTGAGTACTTGTCCTCTTTATTACTTTGTGTTGCAATTGGAAAATCGCATTTTGCTTATTTCTTATGTTTTTTTGTTTTGTTTGTTTTTGTTGTTGTTTATGGTTAAAAATGAAAACCCTAGTCTATGAACACTTAACTGAAAACTTAATTTAACCCTAGTTAAACACAGATCAAAAGTTTAGTTGAAAACTGAACTTAGAAACTTAGTTTAGAACATAACTTAAAAACTGCGTTGAACCTGAATGAAACCAAAATCTAAACTGTAAGTTAAAAAACGTAGGGTACCACTAAGCGGAAAGCGTAGCGTGAACCCTAGTTGACTGTTGTTTTTTTTTTTATATCAGTTAGAGTTAAAAACCCTAGATCTGACAAATTATTGTGTTTTTGTTGTTAATTAATCAGTTAGAGTTTAAAAACCCTAGGTCTGACAAATTAATTTTTTGAATTTTTGTTTTGTTTTTGAATTTATCAATTAAATTAAAACCCTAATTTTTTTTTTTTTTTTATTAAATTAAAACCTAGGACTGACAAATAATTTTTTGAATTTTTGTTTTGTTTTTGAATTTATCAGTTAGGATTAAAAACCCTAGGACTGACAAATTAATTTTTTGAATTTTTGTTTTGTTTTTGGTTGTACAATTTTAATGCATTATTGTATATACATGTTAGGGTTGTACAGTTTTTCATTGTTTTTAATGTTTTTGTGTTGTTTTATTTTGTAGGTTGTGAAGAGCCGGTACCGGGTGCCTACTATTTTTACTGAAGCGCGTGCGACGCTGACCTTGGCTGACTGGGACTGGCTTGACGCCCTTGGGCTCAAGCAGGTGACTCGACTGGAGCCGGTGGTCGGGGATCGAGCCTATCTGATGGCCCTGATCAACCTATGGGATCCTCGGACCAATACCTTCCATCTCCCAATAGGGGAGATAATGGTGACCTTGGAGGATGTCTATCGGATTCTATGGATTCCAATAGATGGACTGTCGATCCGGACGATGCCACGAGATCGGAGGACAACGGTACTGATACGCTATTTTGGGCATGGAGAGGAGTTGGGTGTGGAGAGCCCCATGGAGAGGGCGGAGAGCGATTGCCAGATTGGTGGCATACTGGTGCGATGGTGGCTAGAGAGGGGTGTGTTGGGAATGAGGCACGCATTACTCATGGGCCTCATTTCCAACATGCTGCTCCTCGACTCTTCTGGCACGAGGTTCCCGTGGAACCTGCTAGAGGTGGTGTTCAGGTTGGTGGAGTGTCCGACAGATGCTCCGATGATTATGAGATGGGGATAGACTCTACTGGCATAGCTCTATGATGAGTTGTACGAGGTCCGCTACCGAAAGCGGAAGGGGATCAGTTGTAGCTACTTGTTGCAGTGCTGGGCTTGGAAGCACATAGTAGTGGAGAGGCCGATGGGGCTGCCCTGGATGACGTGGGTGGAGATGGCAGACCGAGAGATTGGATATGGGGTACTATGGTGGAGGTCGGAGGAGCAGGGATAGAGTCGATGATGGGCAGGTGTCGTAGGGCACTATGCCGATGCCTTTGCTCGGCTTACTCCTGGAGAGGTGTTCTGGCGCCCCTATCGGGACTGTCCAGCCTGGCCTGAGGCTGGAGAGTGGCTCCGATGGGTACGGAGGGGGCGGTGGCTGATTGGGAGGCATGGGATAGAGCAGGAGTTCTTCCCATACGGTCGAGTGACCCGACAGTTCGGAGTGTGCCAAGGGATGCCTGGTGAGCCCGTGGTCTATCGACGTCGGGGGGATGAGAGGACTCTAGACCGGCCAGTCGTTGCACCACTTGGCGAGGATTCAGATACGGTGATTGATATCCCAGATGTGGATGACATCGGGGTTACTACCGAGTATGAGCAGTGGTGGACTCTACGATGATGGCGAGGCGAGGGGCCTCTAGGGGGGTCGAAGAGCGGCTGGGGATGAGGGTACAGAGGTACCAGATGAGGGTTGGGGTGCTCCACGTGATGATGCAGACATGGTCGAGGTTGAGGATGTTGGAGGGGATTTTGGGGTACCG
The DNA here is from genome assembly GCA_028583015.1 of Wollemia nobilis. Lineage (NCBI taxonomy): Eukaryota > Viridiplantae > Streptophyta > Pinopsida > Araucariales > Araucariaceae > Wollemia > Wollemia nobilis. The sequence continues at coordinate 41,630 of JAQPPZ010016196.1, forward strand.
GATCAGCCGGAGATGCAGGACGTCTCGGAGCAGTGGGAGCCAGAGCAGGCTGCTATCCCGGATTCGCCTATGCCTCAAGCAGGTTCGGAGGATGTGGAGGCGAGACACAGTGCTGAGATAGCATGATTGGAGGACCTGCTATGGAGATGAGATGGGGAGCTGGGAGAGGCTTTGTAGGAGAGAGATCTCCTATGGACTCAGCTGGTAGAGTGGGAGAATGCATGGGCTGCGTCTCACCGGTAGGAGGGGGATACCGATGCTGCACGGGAGAGGGATCTCCTATGGGCGCAGCTAGCATAGCGCGATGATGTAGTAGCTTACTACCATCGATGGGAGGCAGAGTGGGGTCAACAAGAGGTAGAATGGGGTCGATGGGAGTCAGATTGGCGATGACATCGGCTGGATATGGAGGGAGAGATTATCCACCTTGGTGGGCGGATACCTGAGCCCCCTGGAGGTGGCTCGTCGCATCGGATGAGAGACAGTGATACTGAGTAGTCAGCATCATCCCATCGTAGGCGGCTAGATGAGGGAGGCGCTAGTGGGCGTGATGTAGGGGTGAGCAACAGTCGCCCTGAGAGGTCCCATAGGACCCACACTATAGGGGGTAGTTCCCGTCGCACCGATCCTACGTGATCATGGTGGGCGACGCCCTAGGCTTGGGGGTTTTTGAGTTTTTGGATTTTTGTTGCGGGGTCAGAGGACCGGTTCATTGTAGCCTGTGGGCATTTTTGTTATGATATATATACAGATGACTCTTTTTGGTGTTTATGCACTTTTCATGGTTTGTTTTTATGTACATGTTTTTACATTGATGTATGCATATGCTATTATGAATGCGATGTTTCTAATTTGTATGATGTATGCCAATGGAATGAATGAAATGAGTTGTTGATGACTTGTCGATGGCACCATAGACTGTGCAAGATTTGACTGACTTGTTGTACTAATGGGATGACTTTGTGGAATGACTTTGCATGTGAAAACTTTGTTTTTGTATTTTTGCATATTTTTTGATGGTGATGTACGGAATGAAATGTAACAGTTGTTTTAAAATGTAGTTAAGCTTTTCTGAGATTCAGATATTTTAACTAACTAGCCAAGACTGTACATTTATCTCGCAAGACTTTTGAACAAGGTATAAATCCGACTTGAATTTAACCAAGTTATTTCACATCCCTGTGTGTGCAATTGAGTTCGTTTATGTGGTATTTGTCAGGATACCATCAGTGCCAGATAGGCTATCAACCAAACCTGTACTGAGGATCACCTAATTAGCTCCACTAACTCCGTTGTTGTATTTAGGAAGATTAATCCACGGGACAATCTAAGGTACCATAAGCTAGCTCATCCACATGCAAACATTGGTCTATGCACACGCAAAGCTAATGTGACAGACATATCGTCATGCGGTTAGGATACCACCATTGCCAAGTAGGCTATCAACCAAACCCGTAATGAGGATCACCTAGATGGTTTTTCGAATGCTGAGAATTCCAAGGATTCAAGTTCAGGGTATGTGTTGGCTCAATGGTTTGGGATACTTGCTCGTCTATATAGTGATGAAAATCACTATTTATTTTTCTCTTTGTTTTTCTTTTTGAGCAAGGATTTTGAATAGTGGTGATAACCACTGTTATTTGATTTTGTATTTTGAGCTTTGTAAGGTTGAGCTTGTGAATGGCCTTGATCCTGTTGGCCTTGGGGATGACTACCCATCCTATTCAGGGACGTGTAGTATGAATCCTTACGACTTTGGGAACCAAGGGGATGATGGAGATTATGAAGTAAGGGCATTGATATTTTAGGCCTTGGGGATGACTACCCATCCTGTTTAGGGACGTGTAGTACGAATCCTTACAACTTTGAGACCAAAGGTGAGTGGAGATGGTTGTGATGATGGTTTGTTGGAATTTTGTTTTTGAATGGCGTTGATCCTTTTAGGTCTTGGGGATGACTACCCATCCTTGGCAGGGACGTGTAGTACGAATCCTTACAACTTTGGGGACCAACTATGATTGGGATTTGTGGGAGTGGTGAAAACCACTATTTATTATGGGGAATGGATAGGGAAGAGCTCATCCTTTTGTCAATTCTTAGCATTCTGGAACCATTCGCACAGGGGGATGAACAGGCTAATCTTTCACCTATGGTACCCTAGACTGCTTTGTAGGTTTCTCTTGCATTCACACAACTTAGGAATTATTTTATGTGTTTTAATTTGTGTTGGGATGCTACGTAACAAGGCGTGATCCAAGTAAAACTTTCCCATGTAAAATCCATTTAACTATGTACAGTTTTGGCTAGAAATTTAAAGACAGCTGAATGACGAAAACCCTATATACATTAGGAGACAACTGACTATGCTAAAAATGGTGATGGTGTTATTCTGGATGTATGCGTTTATGAAAATGGATTTGATGTGGAAAATGAGGGAATTTGCCAAGTAATGACAGTCTATGGTGCGTTTGACTTGTATGACCTAGCAAATATGCAATGTATGGATGCGATGCCTAATGCAACCTATATTTTTGTATTTTGATTTTTATGAGTATGCATGGAATTGAAAATGCAATATTTTTGTTATTTTTGATTTTTATGAGTATGCATGGAATTGAAATGCAATATTTTTGTGATTTTTGATGATTTTATTGTTTTTGTTTGTTTTTGAATATTTATTTTGACCAAGCAATTATGGTAACGCTTGGAGCTTTTGGTGTTGACCAAAGGGTTTATGGATACCTTTGGAGCATTTTTGGGTTGACCAAGCGATTATGAGAATCCTTGGAGCTTTTGGCTTGACCAAAGGGTTTATAGATACCTTTGGGGCATTTAGGGTTGACCAAGCGATTATGAGAATCCTTGGAGCATTGAGGGTTGACCAAGCGATTATGGGAATCCTTGGAGCATTTGGTTGGACTATGGCTCTCTAGATGTGGAATGGCCTCAAATGACTGATGTTCAAGGGTTCTGTTTCCTTGATTCCTTCAAGAGAGGCAAGCCGGTATGTTCCAGGTCCTATTCTACTGTCAATGACATAAGGACCTAACCAGTTTGCCATGAACTTGTCCCTTAGATGGGATGGCAAATTAGAATTCTGCTGGTTCTCTTTTAAGACCAAGTCACCAACCTAAAATTCCCTTAGGTGGACCTTCATGTTGTATGCTTTCTTAAGTCGCTCTTGATAGATACGCAAATGCTCGAGAGCATTAACGCGTCGTTCATCGAGCAACGTCAGTTGGTCTAACCGGGCCTGCCACGCAGTGTCATCATCGATGAACTCTTGCATTGAAATGCGCAGGGAAGGGATTTCCAACTCAAGAGGCATGACTGCCTCGGAGCCATACACCAGCGAAAATGGAGTTGCCCCAGTGGGCATCCGGATGCTAGTGCGATAAGCCCATAGGGCAAGCGGGATCTGAATGTGCCAATCCTTATGATTGTCTGTGACTATCTTTTTGAGGATGGCGACTAGCATTTTGTTTGACGCCTCTGCTTGCCCATTTGCCTACGGATAATAGGGTGTTGAAAAACTATGCTAAATTTTGTACTTTGTGGTCAAAGCACGCACATATTTGTTCTTGAAGGACGTCCCATTATCCGACAGGATCTTGGATGGAATACCAAAATGACATATGATGTTATGCAAAATAAACTCCGCAATGCGGGATCCAGTCGTAGAGGTTAGCGGAATTGCTTCCACCCACTTGGTAAAATACTCTGTGGCCGTTATGATGAACGTGTGATGACCAGACGATGCAGGGGAGATCTTTTCGATTAGGTCAAAGCCCCACTACAAAAAAGGCCAAGCCGATTGGATCGGCTGCAAGGCCTGAGAAGGTACATGTGTCAAATTAGCATGGTGTTGACACTTCATGCACTTCTTCACATATGCGCAACAATCTCGCTCTAAATATGGCCAATAATAGCCCATGCGAAGAATGCACTTTGCGATGGCCATACCGCTGAAGTGGCCACCACATGTACCATCATGTGCTTGGGTGATCGCCCAAGCGGACTCTTGTTGGTCCAAGCAACGGAGGAGGATTCCTTCATAGCTCCGATGATACAAAATGTCTCCTAACAAGACATGCTTTGCCGCTTTCTATTTGAATGATCTTTTCGTGGCTTGTGTCAATCCAAGTGGGAGGTTACCTAGCTTGAGGTAATCCCTAATGGGTGTGTACCAATCCTGCTGATCAGAAACCTGGATAGTATGAACGGCCAATCCCTCTTGAAGTCCATCCCTAGCAAAAGTTGAGCGGGAAAGAACTTGTAAAAATAGCGTTGTGTTGCTATTAAGAGGGGTCGGGGAGAACAAGGACCCCCAGTTGGCTCGAGTCAGACAATCATGGATTTGAGAGAACCTATCCCGAGATGGTTCAATCTGGATCAGGTGGATTCCTGGCGTTAGGTCAGAGCTTGCACGCTCCATCACGGATTGCGATAATGTTTTAACCTGAATGGTTGTCATTTCACCAGAAGGGTCTTGCGGGATTAATGACCCCAAGGAGGCCATAGTATCCGCAAAATGATTCGATGATCGAGGGAGTGCCTCGATGTCATACCATTCAAGTTGTGCCAGGAATTTGTCCACAAGGGCTTTGTAGGCCTGCAGAACTGGACATTTACATTGGAATATCCCCTTGACTTGATTGACAATCAACAACGAATCACCAAAGATGTTTAAACGTTTAATGTTCATGGTGATTGTTGTCTGAAGACCTATGAGCAAGGCTTCATATTCTGCATTGTTGTTGGTGCACGGGAAGTCTAATTTAAATGACAGAGGCATTGGAGCCCCTTGTGGAGTGAAGAATACAATTCCCGCGCCACCTCCTTGCTCACATTTAGAACCATCGAAGAATAGGGTCATGTCACCGACCCGGGCACAAAAAAAAGGAAAAAAAAAAAAAAAAAAACCATCATCCGATAATTCTACAGTCAGAGGCTGATCGTCTTCAAGAGGAGCCTCTGCCAGTTGATCGGTGATGACTTGACCTTTTATGGATTTTTGTCCAATGAACTCTATGTCAAACTCCATCAACAACATGATCCATTTTGTCGTGCGGCTACTATGATAAGTACGACTCATCATGTATCGCAATGGATTCTCCTTAGACACAACATACGTCGTATTGCTGAGCATGTAGTGGCATAGCTTTTTGGTAGCAAACACCACTGCCAAGTAGAGCTTCTCAACGTATGCATAGTTAAGTTCATAACTGACCAGGGTGCGGCTAAGATAGTATGTAGCCTGTTCTTTGTGAAGTTCATTTTTTTGGGACAGCATGGCGCCCAGTGCCACCTCAGTAGCTGAGATGTATAAATAGAACGACACTCCTGGTCTAGGTGGTGCCAATACTGGCAATGAAGCCAAGTACTATTTAATGTCATCAAAGGCTGACTGGCACTCGTCATCCCAATGAAATGTGACCCCCTTATGCAATAATTTATTCATGGGTCGGCACTTGTCAGATAACTGTGCTATGAAGCGCTTGATCGACGTGACCTTTCCCTACAGACTCCTGAGCTGCTTGATGGTAGTTGGGGGAGGCATTTCAAGGATTGCCTTGACTTTGTGTGGGTCTACCTCGATTCCTCATTTAGAGACTATGTAACCCAAGAGCTTTCCAGATGTGATGCCAAAGACGCACTTCTTGGGGTTTAGTCTGACCTTATGCTCCATGAGGCGATCGAGGATCTTGCTTAAATCATCGAGATGATCTGGGCACAAAAGAGATTTGGCCAACAAATCATCCATGTAATCCTCCAAAGTTTTGTGCATGTAATCATGGAAGATGTACGTCATGGCACGTTGGTAGGTGGCACCAACATTTTTAAGGCCAAAAGGCATGACCTTATAGCAAAATGTCCCCCAAGGCATTGTGAATGCCATTTTTAGTTGGTCCTCGGGATTGATACGAATTTGATTGTATCCCGAGAAACCATCCATGAGGGAAAGCATTTCGTGGCCCGCTGTAGCGTCTACCAATGCGTCGATGCTCGACAAGGGAAAATCATCCTTAGGACTCGCTTTGTTTAGATCTCAAAAATTGGTGCATATGCGAATCCTCCCATCGGGCTTCTTGATGGGAACCATGTTAGACAACCATGGCGGATAATCCACGCAGATGACAAACTGTGCATCCAACAACTTTTGTAACTCATCTTTGACCATTAAGGCCACTGTTGGGTGCATCTTACGTAGTTTTTGCTTTACTGGCTTGATTCTCGGATCAAGCATTAGATTATGCGTGACTAGCTATGGGTCTAGTCTCGGCATGTCCTTGTATGACCATGCAAAAACCTCCTTCTTCTCTTTGAGAAGGGCAATGTAGTCGGCTTGCTCTTCGGGGGATAAACTTACCCCTAGCTTGATGATTTGCAAATTCACTGGATCTGAGCCGATGTCTACGTCAGTCGTCTCCTCGATCGACATGTGGGACCCGTCCTCCAACTGGTGTGGAGTTGGGATCAAATGGATATCGTTTGCTGAATTTAGATCATCGTTTGGAACGTCAGGTTCCTCTTCAGCATGGAAGACATCCTGAGTCTGTCCGGGGGTGAAATGGAACATTCCTCCACAAGGCCAATACTCTGATGGGGATGGTGGTGTGTCAGCGTGATCCCAGTCGATAGCATCTAGATCTAGATACAATGACCATGTCGGGTCGGCTGGATCATGGATGGGTGCGGTTAGGTCAATGGAGATCATGTTGATGAAATGATTGTGGTCTCCATTACCATGGGTGTTATAACTCGGACATCCTAGACAATATGTGTGCTCCGGATCTGGCTCTATGGGCACTGGCACAAATGGATCAGCCCTATGCGTGGAGACGAAGACAGGGTCCGCCCTAGGCACTGATGGTTTGATAGGGTCTCCAGGTGGAAGATGCTCTCTGTGTACCTAGAGTGGCGGGTGTAGTAATTGCTATAACTGCATCGGGTTGAGATGCCACCTATGTCTTGGACCTATATGTAAGTGTTCAAACATGTCATCTATGTCCAAAGGGTATCGTTGTTGCATTTGTCGCATGTGGTTGAGATAGGCCATCTCAGTTTCATCTTTCGAATCACTGTCAGAGATCCAAAAGCCTTCGTTAGCTCCAACAGCTACTTGCGACACATGAGGCTCATCTTGTTTGAGCAAATTGATGTGGTCCCATCGAGGTTGTTCCGCTCTCTATGGGGGGACCTGATTCTCTTGAAGTGGCATGTGCTCAAATGGAGCAGCCAATGGGAACATTGTCAGGAAGCTTTCCTGATCATCATTCATGGGATATACTTGCGAATGATCGTACTCTGACTCATCCTCTGAAGACCCTTCTTGGTCTTGTCCATATCCCCCTTGTGGGTGAATCCTTGAATTTTCTCCTTGTTCGACCGAAGGGAAAGGGTTGTTATGGTCAACAAGGTTGGTTGTTAGCAATGGGAGATAATCTCCCAATGTATAGTTTGTGTTAGGATTGGCATATGGACTTGATGCCAACCCATCCTTGTTGCCTATCCCTAGGCCTTGCATGTTTTCCACCAAGATGTCTAGGGGCAAGGGGTGGTTGAACCCTACTCCTGACTTGTCATATGGCATTTGATATCTCGGTTGGCAAAGAACACGCACTCCTTGCTCATACCTACCCAACCCATATCCATGCCAATTGCATTGGCCTAGATATCTTAAAGCAAAATCAGGGTTGGATAGATAGTTGACATCCTCCACAAAGGGCTCTTCATCTTCATATTCTTGCATACAAATCTCAATGCCATTATCCAGGCCCCCATAAACAAAGTTTTTCTGATTGGGTGGGTAGCCTAAAGGAACCACTGAGCCGATGGGGAGTCGAGGCCTCCCCATGTCTTGCATGGACTCGAGTGTGGGCGTTGCTATAATGTTCCTCACTAGATACTCCCCTAGGCCCATGCTGGCCATTTCAATGGTGACCGTTGGTGGTTGAGGGGAAGCGAATGGGAGTCCTTCCTGAGTCCACTCCATGTGGGGTGAACTAGGCGTCTCGACTTCCATTCTACTAGGCATCTCTTCTGTCGAGATGGTTGAGACTAGAGGTGGTTCTTCTTCTAAGGGTTTCTTTCCCTTGTCCTTGGATGTGGCCATCATAGGTGGCATCATTGTGGAAGGACTGGCGGAAGAAGATGGACCCGGCTGAGGACTTGATGGATTAATCACTGGAGATGCCTACAGAATCGGACCCTGTTGAGATGGATTCAACTGAAAATCCAAATGTGTTGATGGAAGGGTTGATTGCGGCATGAATTGCATTGTATTATAGTATTTGAAAGGCTCCAAGTCCATCGGGACTACATGCACCTGTCCTTCAAATGTATACTTTAGGCACTGATGAGCGATTGAAGGGACACACTTCATGTCCCTAATCCAAGGCCGGCCCAACAGGATATTATAAGCCATCTCGCCTTCCAAGATATGGCACAATGTATGAATGGTCTTTTGTCCCACTTGGATAGGTAGGACAATTGTGCCAACTGTCGAGCAGATTGCATCGTTGAATGCTCATAGTGTGTAAGTGGAAGCCACGATATGAGATGTTGGCAACTTCAAATGCTTTAGAGCTGCTATAGTGATGATATTACTGGACGAGCCAGTGTCCACCAACACTCTCTTATACGAAATCCCGTTGACCCGTGCGATAACGTGCAGGGGTGGATCCGCCACATCACCAGTCACTATTTTCAATTCATCTTCTCTAAAGGTGATGACTGGTTCTATACACTGTTTTACATGCCCCACAAAATTGTTGAACGAGTTCGCTTCGTGGGGTGGCAGCTCGATAGCTTTTAAAATCTCCATGAGAGCCTCCCGATGGGGCGCTGATTGTTGAATTAGCTCGTATATGGAGAGCCTAGCCGATGTGGTCCTTAGACTTTGGGTAAGTCTAGTTCGAATCGTGGCCACTGGTCTAGGTAGGGGAAGTTGCGTAGGGTGTTGTTGAGCTTGTGACGTTGATGGAACCTCTCTTGTGGCTACCGCGGGAGTAGCTCCTGGGTACTTCTTGTTCCTAGTCACTATGCTTATCATCCCCACATATCCTTGCATAGGGAAATTTTGTTGCACCTCATTAACTTGAAGGGGTTTTTCTTGCGCCTCGTGGGCAGGCAAGGGGTCTCTAAATACTCCCATATGTTGATTGTTTGGCGCTATGGGGTTGTCCACCGCCAATGTCTTGTTGTCAATGAGATCTTGTATCAAACCTTTGAACTTCCAACATGCGTTAAGATCATGTCCTTTACACCTGTGGAACCTACAGTACAAGTCTTCTCTATACCCTTTAGGCTTCGGTGCATTGGGATCTATAGTTTGAATCTCTGGAAGGTTGATCAAATTCGCCGCTGACAAGCGGTCAAACAAAGAGTCCCTGGACTCTGTATAAGGAGTAAATTGTCACCTAGGGTGACGCTGTTGATTTTGCTCCTGCCTTTGGTTTTCTCTCTCATAGTTTTTGGGAGGCACAGCCTGATAATTAGCCTTTTGAGGCTGTGGTGCTTGTGCAGGCTTAGGGACATTGATGGCAACTTGATTAACCACAGTAGGTTTTGGTTGCGTGGTCCCTGGTTTAGTGTTCTTTGTCCATTATTTCTTCTTAGGTTTGGTGATCTCGCCATCCTGTATCTTAATCTCCTCAATAACTCTGGCTTGCGCCAGAGCTTCCTCTAAACTGGCATATTGTTGTAGCTGCAATAGCACAAAGATTGATCTCAAATAGCTTTTCAAGAACATTTGGGTCAGATCTGACATGGGAGGGAGGTAAGGCAACTTCACAAGCAACATCCTCCACCGGTTCCCGTATGCCACCATGGTCTCTTCTTCATACTTTTTGAGGCTAGCTAGGTCACTCAATGACACCTTTTTCTTAGTGTTGAAGGCGAAGCATTCGAGGAACGTGTCCACTAGCTGATCCAAATTACTGATGCTATGTTTCGATAATTGGGTGAACCAATATGAGGTAGGGCCTGCAAATGTGGTTATAAATGTTCTCAGCAACAAGGCATCGTTGTCCTGAATACCAAAGCACTGGCTCAGGAATCTAGTCACATGCTCCTGGGCGTCCTCCTCCCCTCTAAAGAGTTCCAATTGGGGCAACTTAAAGTGTTTCGGGTATGGAGGTGCCAGCACTGATGGATGCACAGGATGGCTACGTATTTGGAACAAAGTGGGCTTTTGGGGCCCAGAAGTCTTGGTCCCATCGTGATCACCACTAAAAGCACGAGGATACGAAAACAAAAAGGAATATGCCACAAGAGAGAACAAGAAAGAACATATATGAATTGACACAAGATAAAAGCAATACGAAATATGGTAATCTCTTTATTGATATGCTTTATAAATTGTTTTACAATATGTCTCCTTCCTTTTTAGGGGATAGGAGAGTCAAATGTGTTTCTTGTCACAACATCCATGGATAATAATCCTTCTTCCGTGTGCCCACATGTAATATGGGCGGACCAAAACGTTGCTACCGCTTGAGTATGTGATTCTTTGCTCTTTCCTACTCCTCTGCTATCATAAACCTACATTCAAAGAAATAGAAAATATTAGTAGCACCTACGGACAAAATGAAACATGTATTTCCCAAGGCCTACTGTCAGTGTATGCATGAAAATAATAAAACGACTATCAAATGACCTCTTATTGACCTAAAATTTTGATAGAAGCATAAAAATACTATCAAAAGACCACTGCAAAAATAAAAAACTAGAAATTCCTCACAAATTTGTATTCGCTCCAGGGTGGGATGAATAGGACTATGATAATTTGCCAGAAAGCAACCTGTTCAATGTCCTACTTAGGAAGCTCAAAAAGACCTAAAAAGTTGGGGTTAGCTAATTGGGGGTGTTTTGGGAAGACCCAAATGGTCATATTTCTCCAATTTTTCCTCTAGCACCCAAATTTTGAATATGGCATCTGCAAGTTAGTGAAGGTGGGAAATAACAAAAACCTGGTCAAAACTGCTCAGAATGAAATGAAATTTGAACTATAACCTATTTAACCTATCTAGAATAAAATTCAAAATAAAAACCAAAGAAATATATCACAAATTTCTAATCATCCCGAGGTGGGGCGAATAGCACTATGACAATTTGGGAAGCGCCCGGGGGCAGGACGCCCACCGTTTGGGACATTGTTTTGGCACCAACCCACTTGGGATGGGTCCAAAACTTATTATGGGGTGTTTTCAACAAATTTTGTGGATATTTGTGGCCAAAATTTGGGTTTTGGGTCCGGATTCGCGCTTCCAATAGCCACCCAATAACCTCCCTTTCGAATGAGAGATTAAGGATGTAAAAGCACAAATCATAGTTAGGTAGGTAAATTGGTAGCACTTCGTTGCTCAAATTCTCCTTCTCTGTATCTATTTTGGGTGAGAAAACTCACCAATTTATAGACCTTAGGGTCTCCTTGTTTGAATTGCACATGTGAGGGTGCCACTTGAGTTAACTGTCCTATTTTCAGAGAAAATCTAACTCCCTAATTAAAAAGCTTCTTGCATGAGGTTTCTAAAATAAAGACACTCATCACTGAAGTCTCTCTTCTTGAATAAAAGCTATTCCTCGCAATTGCATGGCCTGAAGCCTTAGTTAACTAGGGGAGTTACCGAGGTTTGACTTTTTTGCCATTCAAACTTGCTATTCGCCTCACCCTGGGGCGAATGCTACTATTCGTCCCTGGGTGGGACGAATGCCAGTTTGTGTTCATCCTGGGGTGGGACGAGCAGAGAGCAAGGTGCCAAAAAGGTGCCAAATTGAACTTTGACCTCCCAAAATGCTTTTGGAAGTGGTTAGGACCATTGCTTAACCCCTAGGGGTTTCCCTAGGGACTGTGTGTGTCAATGCGATCAGCGCTTGTTGTCACATAATCGGATTGGTGCTATTTTGGTGTCTACAATTTGTATCCCTTAACTACTAGTCTTGCTTTATGTCTTTCAATTTTTCCTTCAGCATTGCATTTGGTCTTATAGACCCACTTTACACCTATGACATATTTTCCTTGTGGAAGACTCACTAATTCCCATGTATCATTCTTTTCTATAGCTTCTATTTCTTCATCCATGGCTGCTATCCATTTTATTCCTTAATTGCATCTTCAAAATGAATTGGATCATCTAATGGTGCATATAAAGCAAATAGAGAATTCTGACCTGCATTATTTTCACCTTCTTCTTACTGATAAATATCATTTAGACTTCTAAATTTTTGCCTCCTTAAGCTTGCCAAAGTTGGATTTGATGTGTCACTTGAAGTTGGACTTGTAGATGGGCCTGTTGTTGGTGTTTGATGTGCATTGGGAGGAGTTCTTGCTTGAATTTGTGAGGCTATCCTTGTGCTTGTTGAAGGTGTCACTTGAGGACCACTTTGTTGAGCTTGAATGGGTGTGGGAGGAGTCACAATTGAAGGAGTATTTATTGGTACTATATCTTCTTCATCTTCTTGTGGTGAACTTGCAATAACATTTACTGTTTTTTCCAAACTTCCATCCCATGCTTCCTCTTCTATAAACTACACATCCCTACTGATTATGATTTTCTTGGTTATTGGATTGAATAATTTATATGCCTTGGACTCTTCACTATATCCCACAAATATGCATCTTTCTCCTTTGTTGTCCAATTTCTTTCTCAACTCATCCGGGACATGTGCATAAGCCACACATCCAAATACTCTCATGTGAGAAACACTATGCTTTCTTCCACTCCATGCTTCTTTTGGAATCATATTTCTTACACTTTTTTTTGGGCATCTATTCATAATATAGACTACACATTGTATTGTTGCTACCCAATATTCATTTGGTAAATGCTTTGCTTTCAACATACTCCTAGCCATTTCCATGATTGTTCTATTTTTCTTTTAGCTACACCATTTTGTTGAGGGGTGTACCTAGCTGTAAATTGTTTATGAATTCCATGATGCTTGCAAAAATTTAGAAATTCATTTGAAATATATTCACCACCTCTATCTGTTCTCAATGCCTTGATATAGTATCCACTTTGCTTCTCAACAAGAGCCTTGAATTGACGGAAATACTCAAATACTTCATCCTTATGTCTTAGAAAGTAGACCCATGTTTTTCTTGTGTAGTCATCTATGAATTTCAAGAAGTAATTCATTCCACTAAATGAGGGTGTTTGCATTTTCCCACACAAATCTGAGTGAATGATCTCCAAAGGTGCTTTTGCTCAAATTGACTTTCCTGCTGGAAATGATTCCCTATGTTGCTTACCCAAGATGCATCCTTCACACACTCTTCCTAATTTTTTTATGGGTGGCAAACCCTTTACCATTCCTTTCCTATGCAATAGGTTTAAACCTCCAAAGCTGAGATGCCCAAATCTTAGATGCCATAACCAAGTTTCATCCTTTATTTCAGCTTGAAGAATTGTTTGAGTGACTGCTGCAATTTTTTCTTCCACTTGTGGGTTCATCAAATCATGTGTTATCTTTAGGGGAAACATTCTATTGCTTGTCATTTGAACTTTTGCTATAAGTTGATTACTAGGAAATTTATCTAAGATTATACATTCCTTGTTTTTAAAATAAACTCTATAACCCTTTTGAACAAGTTATCCAATACTCATAAAATTGTGTTTCAAGCCTGGAACAAGATACACATCTGATATATGCTTCTTCTCCCCCTTCTTGGTTAGAATATTGATGTTTCCTTTCTCCATGACTGAAACTTTGTTGTCATTTCCTAATGTAACATCTGATTTTACATTCTCATCTAGATTTGAAAATAATTCTTTGTTTCCTGACATATGATTGTTGCAACCTGAGTCTAAAAACCATACATCCTTTTGATTTTCTTGCACTACATTACATGCTAACAGCATACTATCTTGGTTTTGGTTTTCTCTTGTGAAATTTGCATTTTGTTTGCTAAGATCATATTGTTTCTTTCTACACTCATTTGCATAATGCCCATACTTTTTACAATAATGACATTGAACTTGAGATTTTTCATACCTTTCACCTTGAGCTTGATTCTACCTTGAATTTTGGCTTGAGTTATGGTTTAGGTTTTTATTGTAACCTCTTTTGCTTGATCTTGATGGACTTCCTCTTCCTCCTCTATACGAATTTCTTCCTCTACCTCTACCAGAACCAATAGTGGCTTGTGTCTTGAAAGAATTCTCCAATGAGAAATTTCTAGACCTACTCAACCTATGTTCATGTGAAACTAAAGATGCATGAAGCTCATCAACCAAATATTGTGTAAGGTTCTTCATTTCCTCTATGGCCACCACAAGAGAATCAAATTTTGTAGGCAAACTCCTTAAAATTTTCTCAACTACTCTTCTATCCTCAAGAATATCTCCATGAGATTTAATCTGATTTACCAGCCCTATGACTTGAGTGAAAAATGATTCTACTGACTCAGACTCCTTCATGTACAATGTTTCAAAATCCCTTCTTAGCATTTGTAGTTTAGTTATTTTTACCTTCTCCATACCTTGGTATGCAATCTGCAGAATGTCCCAAGCTTGTTTGGACTTTTTTGCTGATTGAATCCTTGGAAAAATACTCTAATCCACTCCTTGAAATATGTAGAAGAGGGCTTTGGAGTCCTTCTTTCTATTTCCCTTCAATGTATCTTTTTGTGCTTGTGTCAAAGCATTGTGTAGACACCAAAACAGCACCCATTCGATTAAGTGACTACAAACACTGATCGCATTGACACACATAGCTTTCAGGGTAGCCCTCAAAGGTCAAACAGTGGTCCTAACCACTCACACAATAGTTTAGAAGGTCAAAAAATGAGCAGAGCAAAGATGGTCGTACTGAAGCTAACTTTGGTGCTTTGGAACTTCGTCTCGAATGAAATGACATTGTGTGTCAATGTGCTTGGTTTTCTCATGATGTACTGGGTTCTTAACAAGGCTCAAAACACCCTGGTTATTGCAGAATAAGTGTATTGGAGATTTTGATGGAAGACCCATACTTGTTAGAATGCGATGCAACCATATCACTTCGCACACAGCTTCACGTGCGGTGCGATACTTTGCTTCTATAGATGAGATAGCAACCACCTATTGCTTCTTGTTGTGCCAAGAGACAGGACAGGATCCAAGATGAAATATATATCCTGAAGTTGACTTACGATCATCATATGACTTGACATAGTCAAAGTCTGTGTATCCTTGCAAGAAGAATTTGTTATTCCTCTTGTATTCTAGGTCATATTCTATTGTGCCACAGACATAGTGAAGAACACATTTTGCTACTTTCCAATGAGTAGTCTTAGGTTCCTGCATGAACCTCGAAAGATAGTTGATAGCAAACACGATATCTGGCCTAGTGTTTATCAGATATATGAGACTCCCAATCAGTTGTCGATAGAGAGTACCATCTACCTAAGGTGAATCATCATATCATGATAACTAAAGCCCAAATTCCATCGGTGTTGCCATTGGCTTGCAATCAGTCATGCAATATTTTTCTAACAATGTCTTGGCATATTTTTTTGAGACACTTTGATGTAGTACTCCTTCTGGTACACTTCCAGACCAAGATAGTAATGGAGAAGTCTGAGATCTATCATCTCAAAATATTTACACAAGTCTCTTTTGATAGTAGAGATCATAGTTTTTGAACTCCTTGTAATGAGCAGATCATCAACGTAGAGTACAAACAACACTATCTCAAAACCTTGTTTCTTGAAATAAAGGTTTTCATCTGACTGACATCTCTTAAATCCATGCTATAGGAGGTGATTATACATTTTTATATACCAAGCTCGAGGAGCTTGTTTTAAACCATATAAGGATTTGACCAACTTGCACACTTTCTGCTCTTGGACTTCCACTTCAAATCCTTCAGGTTGAGTCATGTAGACTTCCTCTTGGATATCACCATTCAAAAAAGCACTCTTGACATCCATTTGGTGAAATTTCCACCCATACTATGCTGCCATAGCACAAAGGACTCGAATATTGGTCATTTGAGTAGTAGGTGCAAAAGTTTCCTCGTAGTCAATGCCTTCCTTTTGGACATAGCCCTTTGCAAAAATATGGGCCTTATGCTTATCAATTGTCCCATCTACCTTGTACTTGACTTTGTACAACCATTTGCAGCATATGGGCTTCTTTTCATGTGGCAAATTGATAAGCTTCCAAGTTTTATTTTTCATCAGATACTTATACTTAGCATCCATAGCAGCCTTCCATTTTGGCTCACTAAGGGCATCTTGTACAGAAGTAGGTTCATGTTCATTCACTGAAGACATAAACACCCTGTCATCATTTATATCCATATCCTCTATTTGTTTCTCTTTATCAACAGAAAGTTCCTCAAAATATTGACAAAGATCATCAACCCCAATAGTCTCTACTGCTAGTTTTTGTTGTCAAGCCATGATACGAGTACAAGGTCCATCCAAAGTCAAATCTGGTGGAGTGGATAGTTTGGATTATCTAATTATATTTGTATACCATTTTGGATTCTTCTTCTGTGGCGATGAAGAAGATGAAGAAGTCGAAGGACCTCCAATATTTGGTGATGAAGGGGACTTCTCAACTTTAGTTTCCACAAGATCTAGGTATACATCTGATGTGCTTTGTGATATGAAAGCCTCATAAAAAAAATATCTCTACTGACATGAATCTTCTTGGTCAAGGGATATATCAAATGATAACCCTTAGAGTGCTCATCATAGCCAAGAAGAATACACGTCAATGTCTTCTCATCTAGCTTCTTCATTTTCTCTTTTGGTATGTGCATGAAAGCATTACACCTAAAAATACGTAGATGAGATATGGAGGGTTTTCAACCACTCCAAGCTTCTTATGGAGTCATTCCTTGTAGGACCTTTGTGGGTGCCCAATTCAATAGGTATATTATTATTGTGACAGCTTCTGCCCAATATTGTTGCTCAAGACTAGCTCCTGTGAGCATGCAATGAACCATTTCTATGATGGAACGATTCCTCCTTTTAGCAATACCATTTTGCTGAGGATTATAAGCAGTAGTTAATTGTCTCTTGATCCCATGTGCAATCAAGAATGATAAAAAGTATTTAGAGGTAAACTCCCCCCCTCGATCTGAGCGAAGGGTCTTTATATAAGTCCTTGATTCCTTCTCAATAGATTTCTTGAATTGCTACAAAAAACCAAATGCTTCAGATTTTAGATGAAGAAAGAACACCCACATTTTACGTGAGTAATCATCCATAAAAAATTGAAAATACCTCTTCCCCCCACTACTGATGGGTGTGAAAGGACCACCCAGATTGGTGTGAATCAACTCCAGAGGTTTCTTTGCTCTTGTAGAGCTTTTCTCAAAAGGTACTCTATGCTGATTTCCTACCAAGCAGTTAGAGCACACTAGCAAGATGGAAGAAGGGGAAGAAAGACCCTTTACCATCTCATACTTACTTAGCTCAAGTAAGGAGCCAAAACTAAGATGCCCATATCTCTTGTGCCATAGGGATGTTACCTCTTTTGAAGAGACTATCATGGCTACTTGTGGAGAAGAGATAGCATCTAAGGCAAATAAGCCATGATTATATGAAGCAGTTGCAAAGTTCTTACCCCTCCTGGTAATAGAACAACACTTCTTACCTTTATCAACACTAAATTTTACAAGCATATCCTTGTCCAGAATTTGTGACTGACAACAAATTGTTTGCCAATACTGGAACATATAGAACTTTTTCAATATGACATTGGCCATTAGGAAGAGTGACTAAAATTGTACCTTCTCCCTAAACCTTATAGTTTTTATCATCGATTATAGTGATAGGTTTGCCGTCTTTGGCCTCAAAGGACTCAAACCATGATTTGTCATTAGTCATGTGCTTACTAGCATCAGAATCGACATACCATACATTATCCACCTACTTGGAGGCTGTGGTAGTCATGAGCACCTTGTGTGCCCACTCAAAATCTGAGTCAGATTCTTCAACAAAAACATTCACCTTGGGTTTCTTGTTCTTGTTATGTGGTTTATTCTGGCATTTTTTTTTGGTTTCTTATTTTTATGCCAACATCTGTTTGTATCATGACCTTCCTTGTCACAGATCTTGCAATATCTTTTAGTCTATTGAGTTTGTTGAGTTTATTTCCCTTTTGAATCTTTTTGATAACTCCCTCCCTTTTGAAAATTACCCTTCTTCTTGGGGCCCTTCCTGTTGGTGTAGAGGGCGGTATTAGAAGAATCATCTCGTTGAAGTTGGTGGGCCTCCTCCTCTTGAAGCATATTGACCAATTCAACAAAGGTAACTTTCCATTGTGACACCTGAAGGGAAGTGATCAACACCCTATAATAATTAGGTAAAGATCTCAATACAATGAAGGTAAGAAGATTTTCATCAATTGGTTCTGCCAAAGAATTCAACTTTGCTTTCAATTCAGACACTCTGCAAAGAAAGAGTTCAACTGTCTCTCCCTGTATGTAATTGAGATTGAAGAAATATAATGGTGGAATCATTCTTTCCTTCATATATAGTTTTAAGGGCATTCCATGCCTCTTTACTATTTTGATAGTCAGCAATATGGGGTTGAACTTCATCAGAAACAACAAGCAAAATGAGCATTTTTGCCTGATGTCTATATTGTCAAAGTCTTTCTAATCAGCAGATGGAGTTGTAGTGCCTGAAGTAGATGAAGGTCTTGTTGTTGTACAAGATACAACATCCCATAAGCCATCCATTTCAAGGATTGCCTTCATCTTATTTTTTCATGGTGTATATTTAGGACCTTTCAATAATTGATGAGCATCAGTTGTTAATTTTGCAAACATTGTGAAGGTTCCTTATATCACCAAATGGTCCCCCTTTCTATATACCATAATGTTAGGCCGTTATACCATACAAAATACCCGCCCTTACGTGAGGGAGACTATAGGTATTTTGAAAAATTAGAGAAATTAGGCCCTTATGTGAGGGAGACTATAAGTAATTTTAATGATTATATGATACGTGGTACTTAGGCAGTACTTAAAGGGAATCATATTATTGATGACACCTACCATAGAAAGTTGTCAATACTCATGCGTGGGGCGTAACTTCCCCTAAACACTTCAAAAATTAGAACATTCATCAGGATTTACATCTAAACACAATAACGATTGGGGTAGTGAATGGAGTAAAAAAATAGCAAAATGGTAAACTTATATCTCCCCAAAAATTAATGGAGAACAAGCTTAGACATCATTGTGGTAGCTATATTAGGTGATGGATACAATAGCACAATCATGACAACATTACCTATAAGTACTAGCTAGAGGTATCACAAATATCGAATGTTGTAGTGCAATAAATTACATGAATGAGTTTTAATTATTTTGGGGACTTAAGGAGTGTATTTGATTTTAACTTTTAATGAAGTAGTGCAAAAAATGGAAAATGCAACATACAACATAAATGTGCCCATAGAAATAAACCACTATGTATCGGGCACTACCGAAAATTCACCTTTACAATAATGCCAAAATTACATGTTTTCAAAAAATTACTCTCTTTCCCCCCTTGATTTTTGAAAAAAAATAATGCTCCCCCCTTAAAAAATTTCCTCTTTAAAGCATCTTTTTAAAAAAATTTATAACTAAAGTTAATAAAAATAATAAATTATCTTCTATAGAAAAAAAATTATTAAAACAATAACCTTTTTAATCTATATAAGAAAAATAATTTATAATTTTAATTATTAACTTTAATAAAAAAATTAGAAAGAAATACTTAAGAAAAATTTTACCTTTGTTCGAGGGGGGGTCGGCGAGTTTTGACCCCACGACCTCAGGGCTCCCAGAGCCCTACCACTCAACTCACTACCACATGAGCCAACGAGTTGATCTGACAAAGGATCGGGGTGCCCTCCTCTAAATAGAGGAGCCACAAGCCCAAAGCTTGACGCGGTCACTCCACCACCTCGATCGCAGCTCGAGTGGCGCTCGGGCGGTGCTCATGCAGCGACGCTCGGGCGGTGCTCGTGCAGTGGCGCTTGGGCTGTGTTTGGGTGGTGCTCGAGCGGAGCTCCGGTGGCAGCGGGGTGGCGAACGATAGAGCACAAAAAAATTTGGTTTTTTTCAATCAAAAACTCCTAAAACTGCTCGCTTCAGGTGCTTAGTGCTTTCAACCATCGATTTCAATCAACTCAACATCTAAAAAACTCAACAACTCATCAAAAAACACTTCCTCTCATAGTGTGTTTGATGCCCTCCAAAAAAACACGATTGTAGAATGAGATCTGATGATGAAAACAAAATTCCAATCCAATCAAAAAAATGATTTTTGACGTCGTTGACGGGTTGTTCGCAGACTACGTAGGTGATAGAGTGTGCATTTGAATGACCAATATCCCACATTGATGGGACTTCGAGGTGTTAGGGTGTTTATAACACCCGATACTCCTCCTTAGAAGTATCTCCTCTCGGGGAGATGCTATCCCTAGAGGGTGCGGGCTATCCTCCCGCACGGTGTTGGTCGCCTTGTTGGCTGCCACGCACTGTGCCTAGCTTTGTTCGATCCGACCTTTGCCTTGCTTTGTCGTTCGATCCAATTTTTTACTTTTGCATTTTGACCTGTTGGTCGATTTCGATTTCGTCCTTCACCCATGGCATACCTAGACGAGGATAGACTAAAAGTAACAGTCAAGTATTTGTTTGTTGGTTGTCCCACTTCGACGACACTTGGGGGTCATATTAATTTCATCTAAACAAAACTCTATATAATACATGGAAAACATGACCAAATGTTTATTACTTTGTTGATTAAGAATGTACTACATTGATACATATCTTCTTATATATTATATATCTAAATTATTTGTTAAATACAAATATATTTATTTCATTATATCATTCCTTTTAAATTTTTTAAAATATACATTCGAGGAAAAGGTTCTAGAGTCTAAATTTTCTATATCTAGTAAGTTATATTTCTAAACTTGAATAACATGCTTTAGAAGCAAGTTTGTTCTTTATTAAAGTTAAATATAATACAAGTGTATAATTTTGTGAATATTAAATATAATACACCTATATAATAAGTTGTAAAGTTTATTTTGTCTAAACTAATTATAAAATTGTGAATATTAAATATAATACACCTATATAATAAGTTGTAAAGTTTATTTTGTCTAAATTAATTATAAGTTTCGTAACAATTTTAAAAAACTTAATCAAATAATTCTAATACTAAAAAACAAAATTAATTTAAACTTAAAATAATATTTTAATAAAACTGATAATCTACCCTAATGATTTTTCACTAAATTTATTCTTAATAAATTTAAATATATAATATAATGCTATTTTCACTTGATAAACTTAAAACTATTATTGTATCTAAGATGTCTTTATTCACAATTCGGATGATCCTCATAATTTAAAATAAATAATTATAAGTTTACTCACTATAAATTTAAATTTATATTCTTGCTATTGTCACTTCGTCAAATTAAAAACTAATATTATAACTATGATGTCTTTACTCACTATCGGATGATGCTCATAAATTAAGATCAATAAATATGTGTTCACTAGGATGATCCTCATAATTTAGAATGAATAAATAAAAGTAAAAACAGAACTACAGCCGTCTATTGCAAGCCTTTGGTACCTTTATTCGATGGCTTCAACGACTATGCCGTCCAAAATGCGATTATTCTACTTCTAATTTGGTGGTGCAATTTGTCCAAGCTATGGGACTGTCCGCCGGCACAGCCATGAGGGCGTTGGTTTTTGTGAAATCACTTTTGATTCGATGAAGAATGCACGGCGATGTGATTAGTCTAATTTTAATTTGATGATGCAATTTGTCCAAGTCGACAAAGCCATTAGGCATTTGTTTTTGTGCCCGTTTAAAGTGGAATAATTTAAACTTAAAATAATAATCTAATGATCTACGATTTTTCACTAAATTTATTCTTAATAAATTTAATATAATGCTACCCTCACTAGAAACTATTATTATTTCTTTATTCACTGTTCGGATGATCCTCATAATTCTAATTTGAGGACTCTCCGCCGACAAAGCCATCAGGGCATTGGCTTTTGTGCACATTTTAAGCCATGAGGGCATTGGTTTACAATCTACCACAAAACTTATTCACACCAAAAGGACCCAAAACAGGGGTTTTGTGCACATTTTAAGCCATGAGGGCATTGGATTTAATACAATGCTACCCTCACTAGAAACTATTATTATTTCTTTATTCACTGTTCGGATGATCCTCATAATTCTAATTTGATGACTCTCCGCCGACAAAGCCATGAGGGCATTGGCTTTTGTGCACATTTTAAGCTTACTTAATTTAGCGATTTAGGACAGTATAGTGTTTTTCTAGTGGCTTTTAATAATATTTTATGTTTTTTTCTCACTAATCTCCTCTTTTTTAGTGAGCTCGAAGAATTTCTCAGCTTTCAAATCACATTCGCTACCCATTAATATAGCTTTGGTGAATATGGATCTGTCTTGCTCGTAGATCCAGAAACATATATTATTTATTTTATGTTTTTTTTGGACTAATCTTCTCTTTTTTCAGCGAAGATCGAAAACTTTCTCAGCTTTCAAATCTGGATTCATCGCTACCTCTTGATGTAGCCTTGGAGAAATCAGATTCGCCGATGTCTCTTGATGTCTCGTGTGCGACCTTTCACTTGCAGATCTTTTGGTTCTTTATTATTTTTTTCTCTATATGTATATATATAGTTCTTCCCTCATATTATCTTCTATCTTTTTCTTTAAGGACCCTTTTAGTGCCCACAAAGATAAAGAAGAAGTTGTAATCTCAATAAAATTCAATTTTTTTTAGGGGGGTTGATAGGTACCTTTTTATTTTGCATCTATATATCGCTTTAGGGGAGTTATGTTGTGTCCATCTTTGCCTCCTTTATAAATTCTCTCTCTACCTTCATTCAGTTTTTTTACAAATTTATTTAAAGGATATTTTAGTGAGGATAATTTATAATATATTAACTGTCTTAATAATTTTTTCTTTCTTTAAAATAATTTTAAAAATATTAATTTATCATTCATGTTCATTTCTTATAATATATGAGTGAAAATTATTTTTACCATTCCATTTTAAAAAAATGGGGATTTTTCGTCCATCAATTAAAAATTCTTTTCTTATAATAACTAGGCATTTCATTTAATTTTATTATAATCACCTATTACCAAATATTAAACTTCTAAATAACTAATAGTTTCCCTCATGTAAGGGCGAGTTATTCAAATTTCTAATATAAAGGTTTGGATGATTATAAATTTAGAATTAAAAATAATTTAATCACCTACATACCAAGTATTGGACTTCTCAAATAACTTATAGTTTCCCTCACGTAAGGGCGGGTTATTTTGATTTCCAATATAAAGGTCTAGCTGATTATAAATTAACAGCCTATGTTCCATGCATTTATTCTCTCTTACTTATAGTTTCCCTCTTGTAAGGGCGGGTATTTGAGAAATGATATATAGGCCAGGCAAATATTATACATTGGCCTATAAATTTTTTATCAAATCCCCTCATTTATTTATAGTTTCCCTCAAGTTAGGGCGGGTATTTTGAATATTTTTGGTATTACTTTTAAGGCTTTTGTTCAAAATCCATTACATTCAATAATTGAAGTTAAAGGGGGGAAATATTGGTTTTCTTCAATTTTCCTTTGGAAAAATGAATACAATTGATCTTCTCACCCTTCATAACTATCACACTTGGAAACCCAAATTTTTAAATCTTATATCTCAAAAAGGGCTCACTCATTTGGTAGAAGAAAAGCAACCTGAATTTGAGGAAGAATATGAAAATTTTGTTCATAAAGGAAAGATGTGTGAAATAATGGGTATTATAAGCACTAATGTTCATGAAAGCTTATGGTTTCATATGAAAGATTGTAAAACTCCTTATGAAAGTTGGTAAAAATTAAAAAAATTGTTTGGGAAAGTAGATCAAATAAGATCAATGCAATTAGAGGTAGAATTAACAACTTTATCTCCTAAAGACTTCAATAATATTGTTGACTTTCTCACCAAATTCAAATAAGTCCTCACTCAATACAAAGGCAGTGGGAAGACTAAGAATGAAGAAGAATGCATAAATGGTGTACTTAAAATCTTTGCAACCACCTTTTTATCTACAAAATATGCTCTTGGTGAAACCTTTAAAATTTCCTCTTTAGAAGAATTTTTTGGTAGACTAACTAGGGAAGAAACAAAACTTACAATATATGAAATCTCTTCTTCTTATTTTTCCTCAAAAGCCTTAGTAGCCTCTACCTCTTCTAAAAAAAATTCAAAAATAAAGAAAGGAATACCACAACTTGTACTCACTGCAAAAAGAATGGTCATTCGACAAACAAATGTTGGAAAATATTACAATAACTAGAGGCAACTATGAAGGATAAAAATATAGAGAATAAAAAGCAGATAGTAAAAGCCCTAAATGTTTAAGGAAAAACCACCAATTCCTCTTCTAATTATTGGGTCCTAGATTTTGAAGCAACTCATCACATGACTGCTTCAGATGAGTCCTTCTCTTCTATCTCCTCAAGTTCTACATGTAGCATAGAAGTTGGTGACTCTTACTTTATCCCAGTCAAAGGAAAGGGTGACATAATCATCGATGGTGGCTCTATCAATAATGTTCTCTATGTTCTAAACATTTCCACAAATCTCCTCTCCAGCTATCAAATTTGCACTTCTGGAAAGGGAAAGACAGTTCTCTTCTCACCAACAGGAGTTGAGATAAGAGACTTTTAAGATCCAAACTCTCTCATAGCCAAAGGAGATATTGATCAGAACACTCACCTATTTCATTTCAAAGGATTCAAAATTTTTGAAGGGGTCTCCTGTTTTGTTGCTCATGGAGATCTTGAAAGCAAAATTTGGCATGAAATATTTGGGCATCTCAGTTACAACTACCTAAAAGAATTGAACAACCATGATATGGTAATAAGATTACCTCAAGTCTCTTTTATTGATGGAGTATGTCCTGGATGTGCTCTTGGAAATCAACATCAGGATCCTTTCCACCCTAGAGGTTCTCTAAAGGCCTCATCCCCTCTAGAGTTAATCCATAGTGACTTGATGGTCTTCCCAGAGCCTTCCTTCAAAGGAGAAAAATATACATTAACCTTCATTGATGATTTTTCCAGAAGAACTTGGGTATACTTCCTAAAATACAAGAGTGGTGTTCTATCCCACTTAAAAATCTTCAAAGCCTTGGTTTAAAATCAGGCCTCTTGAAAAATCAAGAAAATTTGAACATATAATGTGCGTGAATACTTCAATAATTAGTTCTCAAATTTTCTATCTAATCATGAAATAATTCATCAATATTCTATCTCCCATAATTCGCAACAAAATGACATTACAAAGAGGAAGAATAGAACTTTAAAAGAAATGGTCAATTGTATGCTCCACTCAAGGGATATTCTAAAAGTGTTTTGGGTAGAAGCAAATAACTATGCAAACTATATTCAAAACTGTACACTTCATAAATATCTTGACCATTTAACACTTGAGGAAGCATGGACTGGCTCAAAACTTGTCTCTTTCTTCAAATGTTTTGGATGTACTACTTGGGCACATATTCCAAAGAAGAAAAAGGAAGGCTCTATATAAGAAAAGCAAAAATCTCATCTTTGTTGGTTACTGTGAGGAAATGAAAGCATAAAGGCTCCTTCATCCCTCAACTCATGAAGTCTTTTTTCATAGGAATGCCCAATTTGATA
The DNA here is from genome assembly GCA_028583015.1 of Wollemia nobilis. Lineage (NCBI taxonomy): Eukaryota > Viridiplantae > Streptophyta > Pinopsida > Araucariales > Araucariaceae > Wollemia > Wollemia nobilis. The sequence continues at coordinate 67,334 of JAQPPZ010016196.1, forward strand.
AAACATTCACTCATAAAGATCCTCAACCATCCTCTTCCTTCGTTGAGCCTTCTCCTATAACAGAACCTCAATATAATGAAGAACTAACTTTAGAGGTCAATTTAGAGATTGATGATCAATATGAGGAACCTATAACTCCAAATAAAAGTCTTTCCACTCATTCTAGTCCTTCCACTATGCCAAAATGGGCTCACACCATTGTTAAAGAAGCTACTCCTTACATCTAAAATCTTCCATCATCCAGAAGAACTGGTCTTGTCTATCAGTCTATTTCCTCTTATCCTCAATCCTTCAAAGAGACAACTAGTATTAAAGAATGGGATGATGTCATGGAGAATGAATTCTCTTTCTTAATCGAAAATGAAACTTGGGATTTAGTTCCCCTACCTAAAGGAAGGAAATTAGTTTGTTGTAAATGTATTTATAGAACAAAATATGGGCCTAATGGAGAAATTGACAAACATAAAGCTCGCCTAGTAACCAAAGGTTTCTCTCAAATTGAAGAAATTGATTATACTAAAACCTTTACACTAGTTGCCAAAATGGATTATGTTAAACTGGTTCTTGCTTTGGTTGCTTCCCAAAAGTGGTATGTCTTTCAAATGGATGTAAAAAGTGCTTTCTTACATGGGGACTTAAAGGAAGAGATATTCATAGAACAACCTGTTGGTTTCATTTAAGACTCATCTTTTGTTTGTAGGCTAAAGAAGTCTCTCTATGGCCTGAAACAAGCTCCTAGAGCTTGGTATGAAAAAATGGACTCCTTCCTTCTTTCCTCAGGTTTTTCTCATTGTGAGTCTAATAACACAATCTACATTTGGAGAGATGAAGGAAATATCATTATACTTTTTCTATATGTTGATGATTTGCTACTCAGTAGTAGTGACTCCGCTCACATTCAGACTATAAAAGACTCCCTCTCTAAAAATTTTGATATGAGTGATCTAGATCTATCACATTACTTCCTTGGGATCCAAATAAATCAAGCAAATGCAATAATTTCATTATGTCAACAAAAATACACTAGATCTTCTTCAAAGGTTTAAAATGATAGATTGCAAACCATCTCCTACACCTTTTCAATTTGGATTTAATCTTAGTACTTCCTACACATCCTCTCTTTGTGATACAACTCTACATTGTCAACTTGTAGGGAGTTTGTTTTACCTTACTCATACTCATCCAGATATCTCATATGTTGTTGGCTTAGTATCCAGATTATCACATCAACATCATTTCAGTCACTGGCAAGCAACAAAAAGGATCCTGCTCTACTTGTAAGGAACTTCTCACTTTGGGCTCTTATATGAGGTAAAATACATGGATATCATTGGCTACACGGATTCATATTGGGCAGGTTCAGTAGAAGACATATGTTCAACTTTTGTCTATGTATTTTATCTTGGTTCTTCATCAATTGCTTGGTTATACAAAAAACAACAAGCAGTGGCCTTATCATCTGTAGAGGCAGAATACAAAGCAACAATTTTAGCAATTCAGGAAGCTCTTTGAATTTGTTATATTCTAAAATAATTTGGGTTTTTCAATGATAAACCTATTACTCTTTGGTGTGATAATCAGAGCACAATTCATATTGCATGCAACCCAGTTGAGCATCAGCGCACCAAGCACATTGAGATACAAATGCACATTATTCGATAGCATATTTAGAATGAGGACATATACTTGGACTATATTCCAACTAAAAAATAAGTTGCAAACATATTCACCAAGTCATTTCCTTCTTCGCATTACATACAGTTGTGAGAGAAACTTGGAGTAATACAACTGCATTAACATAGAGGTCTTCCACATCTCCTTTTATTATTGTATTCTTTGGAGGATGGTTTTTTCCCTTGTATTTTTTTATCATCACTCCAACAACATATATATTGTTCATGAGTACCTAATCAGGCCAAGTTGTCGGGACTCATTATTTGTATGAGGACAATATTTGCCATCCAAATACATGCCTCTATATTGGATATTTTCTTGTGACATATGGTTTTTACCCAAGGGGGTTTTCACCATCTATATATTTTAAATGAGTACCTCATCAAGTCATGTTATCGAAACTCATCATTTTTTGTATTAAGAGGATAATCTTTGCCATCTGAAGAGAAGCCTCTTCTTTATTTTTTTTTTTACTGATGGTTTTTCCCATGGGGTTTTTACCATCTCTCTAGAAAATAAACCATTATACATGAGTACCTCATCAGGCCATGTTTCTTGGACTCGTTTATATAAAACACCCCTAGTATCACTTAAGGGGGGTGTTAGAATAAGAGATTATTCTCTTAAATTCTACTATGATAGACACACTTGAGTTTCCACTCCTCCATGAGTCAAAATAACTCTGAGTGTTGTCTAGATCAGATTTGACGAGTTGTTGTAATCCAACGACTCTCAATGATCAACTTTGCTATTTATACAAAGTTGATCCATGGAATAATCAATCATTTCTATTTTTTTCTTTAAATATTGTAATGCTTTGTAATTCTATTCTTTGGGAAATTCTAACATATAGATATATCATATCCCCTTATTTTTTATAACATGTCTATTCACATTGAATGATAAGAGGGAGTTGAAGATGTTAAGGTAACTAATGGTATTGTTCCATTAAGATTCAAGTCATAAATGAAGGGAATAAAGGAAAGGTATAATGGACATTAAAAAAAAGCATTTGAAAGGTAAGGTCTTAAGTTTTCATCTACGATATTCAAGTTCAAATCTGGGTGTGAAGGGGCCAAGATCCCTCATAAAAAACCATGTTTTAGCCTAACATTTTTAACCCCAATAAGAAGGGATCAAGACCCCTCATAACAACCCATGATTTACCTCTAACATTTTTGTGATCTCTAAGAGATACCATAGTTGTAAGTCCTTAGGTTTTCATCCAAGAAATCCAAGTTTAAAACTTGGTACAATGGGGCCAAGACCCCTCATAAAAACTTGTATAAACTCAATATTTTTAGAGGAATTATGAGGGATACCATAATGGTAAGTCCTTGGGTTTTCGTTCTAGACACCTAAGTCGTAGGAGGGGACTGAGACCCCTTGTACAGACCTATGTAAACTCAATGTCTAGTTTGAGAAGGACAACACAATAGTTAGGGCTTTGGCCTATATTTGGGGAGGTCCAAGGTTCAAATCATGGTATACCTAGACGGGGATAGACTAAAAGGTAGCATTCAAGTATTTGTTGGTTGGTTGTCCCAGTTCGACATCCCTTGGGGTCATATTGATTTAATATAAACCAAACTCTATATAATATATTTAAAACATAACCAAATGTTTATAACTTTGTTGATTAAGAATGGACTACGTTAATACATATCTTCTTATCTATTATTTATCTAAATTATTTGTTAAATACAGATATATTTATTTCATTATATCATTTCTTTTAAAAAATTTAAAATATGCATTTGAGGAAAATGTTCTAAAGTCTAAATTTTCTATATCTAGTAAGTTATATTTCTAAACTTGAATAACTTGCTTTAGAAGCAAGTTTGTTCTTTGTGAAAGTTAAATATAATACAACTGTATAATTTTGTGAATGTTAAATATAATACACCTACAATAAATTGTAAAGTTTATTTTATTTAAATTGATTATAAATTTCATAGCAATTTTAAAAAAATTAATCAAATAATTCTAATACTAAAAAAAATAAATTAATTTAAAATTAAAATAATACTTTAATAAAACTAATAATCTACACTAATGATTTTTCACTAAACTTATTCTTAATAAATTTAAATATATAATATAATGCTATTTCACTTGATAAACTTAAAACTATTATTATATCTCAGATGTCTTTATTCACAATTCTGATGATCCTCGTAATTTAAAATAAATAATTATAGGTTTACTAATTTAAATTCTTGCTATTCTCACTTTGTAAAATTAAAAACTAATATTATAACTATGATGTCTTTACTCACTATCCGGATGATGCTC